>JAPYYS010000285.1:0-71405 GCA_030522525.1 Campopleginae sp. 14b
AGGCATCAAATACATGAATCTATCGTATTTAATTGTACTTTTTACCGTACTTTCGACCGGCTATAAAGAAAAATAGTATACACCACACGGGCAGAAGTTGGAGAGCCCTGAACTGCGCAACAGGATGGCCCTCGGCTTCGCCTCGGGCATCATGATGCGCGGTGCAGGAATCTCAAACTTTCTGCCCTTGTAGTGTAATATACTATTCCAATAAATGAAAATTTTATATTTTTCTCCACAATCTCCAATATTCACGTCCTTGTGTTCGTATCCAAAATCAACCATCTAAACAGTTAAACTGCGTCTGATTTTTAAAAACAGTTTGCACTACCCTCGCTTAAAATTTAATGTTCTACGACAAACTTTTGGCATATGGAATACGCCATAGAGTCAACTACGTCCTGCTTGCGGTACCGCAGTCATTGAAAAAGAAAAAAAATTCTCTAAGGCGAAGAAATTCGTTTCACACTTAAATCTCAAGACGTATGGCCTTGAATATTTCTTCAATGTGTCTGTCACCCTAAACTCTGAGACCGTATATTTATTTATTTATTTATTTTGTAGTCCCAACCGAATTCGGAGTATTCGTCGTGCATGGTTGTCCTTTTTGCAGACCGTACACGATCGTCGGGGCAACATTTTTTATGCGGAAGAAAAACATCGCGAAGGATGTCGCTTTTATCGAAATATTAGAAAACTCAGCAAGCTCAAGGTGATTTTCTTTCAAACGTATAAACGAACAAGATAAAAAATACGTAGAATAAAAACACACATAACCGGAAGGTATAATGTAAACCATAAAACCAGATATCAGGCTGGAAGAGACTATGTAAGCGCACCTCAAAACGTATACACGGCGTGGATGGCCCAGTCTCTTGTATGACTATAGATCTGGCATGGCATTACTTTCTTCCCACGTAACTCACTTCTCATGAACCATATCCTCAGTACATCTTGCGACAGATTTGTAAACCATCGTGCTCTTCCCGTTACAACGAATTTACGCTTATATTAGTACAAAACAAATTGTTCCAGCTATCAGTTGCCGTTCATCTCATTGCACACTAAAATTTATAGTGAATTGCAATGGCTCTATTCCCCTGCTGTTGCGCTTCATCATTTCATTCTTTTCTGACATTTTTCATTCTCCCTTCTTCACGAGCAATAAACTCGCCAAATCTCGCGTCTCGAGCATTTTTAATCTCAGCTGTTCGGAGCGTATATTCGGGAGATTACAATCTTACATTTTCGTCAGAATTTATTAAAACTCGGCTCATTTTTTTCTCGGTATCTGAAGTCTATTGTGGATGAAAATTAACCTTGAATCATTGTTATCACATCGAGAAAGGTTCTTCATTCTGGAACATGCGATGAGGTCGTATGTTTTGGCTGCTCGCACGGACTCGATCACCAATTTTCCTTTGACTCGATCCAATGCTGACGATTACGATACGTTCCAATTGTGATACGACATACTAAATTGGAACTTTACGTGTTTAATGATCGAACCTTCTCGATCTTTGGATTTTTTTCGAGGAAAATCAAAGCTAGCAGAGCATTTAGTATCGTAAATCTGGACCCTCGATCATAGCGAAGAGATTTATCACGAATTCTTGCAATCAATGTTTTGTGAAGAAGAGACTAGAAAAAAAGTGGAATGTTGACAAAAATCATCACCATGAATTCTACAATCCTAATGATTTCTAGTTCAAGCTCTGCATCTCGTTCCCGCTTTTGCATCCACGCATACATTTTCGGAGGCGTATTATTGTTGCTGTGGGTGCAATGCTCATGGAGACAACCAAAACGGGGGGTTGTAAAATACGTGCTGATGACGTCAACTGGCTATTTAGGTAGAAAAGGTCGAAGCAAAAAAGCTGGACTGGGGGAGGCAGAAAAAGCGAGGTGGAGAGAAAGAAAGAAGCAGGAGTGAACGTTAACCGAGTAGAGAGCAAGAATTTGTGACTATCGGCGGTAGAGAGCCAGAAGAAAAAACGAAGAAGAAGGAGGGAGTCAGGAAAGGATATAGGAAACGGTGGATAAAAGAAGAAAGGAGGAAGGGCTTGGTCAACGATGGATTCAGGGACGGTGGTGTAGATGGGAATTTGAGAACGCAGGAAAACGACGCCGAGGGCTCTGTTTTTTATTTTTTTATTTCGTTGTAGCTTTCTTTTCGCTCGGCAATGTGTTCCGTTATCCTTCTCATTTTTCTCCAACTTTCTACACTCTATTTCTCTGCTCCTTTCTTTCGACGTTTTTTTTGGTCTCCCATTTTCCATTTTTCCACATTTCCACTGTCTGCCGGGTGTCCATCTCACTCTTTCACTCTTTGCACTCTCGAACTCATATTTTTCTTGCTTGTTCCTCTCGTAGGTGTATCCCTACATATTTTTCTTCTTCTACCGTCGTTCTTCTTGCCTCATTTTCTCTGGAAACACTCATTCCTGTAGAATTCTTGTGGCCCGCTCTTTAGATGCCCGCCCGAGTACTGCATACACGTAACTCCGTCTCAGTGGATAATATAGCGTGCTGCGAGCGCGAGGAGACGATTGTAGGGCGGCGGCAACGGTTGCACTGGTGAAAAGCTACACAGAGTGCATTGACGCTCGACTTGGAAGCTCGCTCGTATATACACACACCCTTGCCTCCCCCAACCTCTCAACTGTCCAGTTACACACAGGCTTTGTTGTCCTCTTCGTCGTCGCGGTCGCGCTAATAAAGAAAAATAAAGAGACACGTGAAACAGAGGAAACAACGCGCTTTACCGTAGATCCGGATATTAGCTCGAGGCAAACTGGTTCCAGCATTCTGCACAACTACCCCATTGTAAAGATGTCGGGATTATGTGCCCAGGAGAGATTTTTCTCGGGGAGGAAGAACAAAATAATCCACAAAGCAGAAAACATACCTCATTTCATTTTTTTCCTACAATTTTCTATTTCTTCCACCCATTGCTCAACAGATATAAGAGAAAATATGTAATAACTGAACTTTTGAATTAATTGCTTTAAAAAGAATAAGATTAAAGGATTTCACAACGATTTTTGTAAAACGATAAAGATTCGTCGAGAAATTCCTACAAATTACGTATTTTATTCCGTTGTTGCAGGTCCAAAATGAAGTGGCCCCTGGTTTTTTCATGGTTCATTTTGCAACATTCCTGTATTCATGGTGCACCTCCACCTGGTAAGTTATCGACCCATGACTCCTTCAAAATTGTCTGCATAATGAATAGAGAACTTGCTTTGTACGGAAATGTCGATTTACCAGCTAGTCACATGCAGAGACCGGAAGTAGACTCTTCATCGACTAGCACAGTGACTGTGAGCGAAGTACATCAATAATAGGTTTTGCGGAGAGGAAGAATTTTTTTTTTTTTTCGAAATTGGGCAAAACTCAAATTTTGTAAAACCTGATAAAAGCCCGATCGTTTGTCGTTTCCAAACTAATACATCATTGAAACGTTCATCGGATTTTTGTTCATTGGCCGTTTTTAAAAAACCTTTCTTTTTGCGTTCCTGAGGGTCAGGACGCAAGCAGTCCGGAGGATCGCAGAGACTGCTCGAACCCTGAGCTCAAGCGAATAAAAGTTGCCATGTAGGGCAGGGTAGATCTGCCCCTGCATCTATTTCTCTGCAGGGAGGTAAACACATTTCTCTGGCAAGGACTAGAGCAAGTGAACTTGGGCAGGAAGAAGAGAAGAGTTTGTCGTTAATACGGAACCATCTTGGTCCTAGAATGAGGTGAACCACATACAGTTCGCTTGCCGATGGTTACTTCAACCTTCTTCACCTAATCCATGTTTAACGGAGTGTGGATAGGCAAATCGAGCGGTCCTCGACGTTCCTGGAAGGCTGCTATTCTCTTGCACCACCAGCGATACTTCGTTCGCACATTTCCTTCCAAATATCCGCAACCTCAATACCCTGAACATATAAATTAACTTCTCATCGAATTCTCTATCGATTCGCGTATTTAAGCTCCTCCAGGGTGATTGTCACTCGAGGTAAGGGGTGATGGTCTTCAAATTTGAACTTTATCAACGTGTCCTGATTCGTCGAACGATATTTTTCGTTCTTTGGGTTAAATGAGTTTGAAAATAAATTAAAACGCTGATGAAAATGCTTAATAACACTGCGAGTGTTTTCGTGAAACTATTGAAAGTATATAGATATTCATACATACTCCGAGAATCAATGTGTATCATAAACAAATGGTGAGGAAAGGAGAACTGAATATGTTGGTTGTTCAGGAGCGAATTTCCGAGTGCACACATTGCTAACTAGGTTACGTAATACAATTAGCGCCTCCACTAATTTCTCAGCTCCAAATAGGTGAGTCTGAGCCAGGATGGTAGTTCGCTATTAATGGGCAAATACAAAGCGTCGTCTATCTGGAGCGCGTAACCGACTATCTCGCTCCTTTCTCTCTTTACATTTCTCCTTGCCTCACACTCGAGCATGTGTGCATGATGCACCTCTCCGGTACGTATCTCACGCTACCGTCTCTCATCTTCAACCTTGCTCGCTCTTGAACTGCAACACACATACACCGCATGCATTCACATATCTTGCCATATTATCGCATACCGTGTGCAAACCCGAGAGAACATATTCAAAATGCAACCTCCAATTGTTTGCGTGATATATCTCATCGCTGTACAAATCTTCAGGTGCAAACAGTTGCTTAATTAAAAATCAACGAAACTTCTTGGATCTCTGTATAAATTCAAAGTCCAAACAAAGTCTAATCAATTGTTGCAACTTCACGCGGGCTCTCTGATTGTGAATACGATGAAAGGCACAAATGTGACTAAAATATCGAACGCATACATTTTTCTATACCCGTCATAACTCGAATCCTTAGCATTCTCCCTACTGACACTCTAAACGTTCCGTGGACGTGAAAATATTTTCAGGCTATAAAAGTGCTTTGTAAATATCCATATTGATGAAATCCACCGGTTCACGTATCATTAAAAATTTTGACAAATAAGAGGGCAGATAAAATTAAGAAACGACCATTTCTCGTGTATCCTCAATTATACAGGGAGATAATTATTCGAAGAATATAAAAACATTTTGAACGTTTTATATGCGTTTCAAAATTTTCGAGTAATCATGGTTGGACGAGTCAGAAAAGTTGATAAGTGGTTTCTTCATAATTTCTCAAGGAAAATTCTGCTATTAGAGACACTTTGAAATCGACGTTAAAATTTCCATCCTTGGACGAACATTTACTCATTCATGGTATTGTGGTATGTTTTTATATTGGAAAATCATCAAATATTTCTTCCAAACTTTGTCAAAAAGTGGAACGTGCCTCGCGATCAATGTTTTTATTTCTTGTATAAAAAAGTTGAAAATCTTTTTTTTTGCTGCCAAATCGTGACCGTCAGAACGAAAATCCAGATTTTTAAAACGCTTCATCAAATCCAGCTACGCGTAGAAGGCACGTCCGATCATTGCAGGACAAACGGTTGGTCCGTGACGTTCTGTGTCCATCGAAGGAATGTTTTTCCCGATTTTTTTTTATCGAGGAATGATAGTGAAAGCAAACGAAGGGGCGACCTAGGAAAGTTTGACAAAAATTGCGAATCGCGCTAGTGGTAGATGCACAAAGGTTTTATATTTCCACATATCAAAATGATTGATTTGAGTGGGGAACGTAAATGCTCATGGACACCTTGTCCTGCAGTGCGATCGTTTGGTTACTATTTTTTTATCGCCGAGAATCAGTCAAATGGTATGAATTTTCGTGAAAGTGTGTGCAATATAAAAAAGCAGAAATTCTAGTCGCAGCAAAACCATCGCCTCGCATGTACACCCAGTTGGCACGTGATTCATCTGCACTAAGTCTCCACGTACACAAAGCTCCATTCGTTAAGCTTACAGATACTTTTGTTACACAGATAAATGCCATGACCGTATCTGGAAACACAAATGAACAGGTCTTTAAGTTTTGTCATACGTTCACGTCTTAAAATTTTGGATATTTGTTCGGCTGCTATATTTTTTCTCCGTTGCACCTGGTGAATGCCATTAGAAGCTCAGAAAAACTCGCTCCTCCTTAGCAATCGATACGCGAGTCGGTGGATGGTTGAGCAATCATCTAACCGAGTACTGACCCCACTCGATTCGATCCAACTTATTTGAGAATGACTACAGCCTATCCATACCCATTGCGCACCCATCGGTCTCCATATCTCTTATTTTTCTTTATGCAACGATTTTTCAAGACTGCGTGACTTTCGCGAACGACTATCCGGACTAGGCCGACGATGCACGTTATTTAGTGCATTAACAGAGGCTTTGGAACAGTTAGCTCCTCCGAGCATAGAAATTTAATTTCGTGACCACTCTAGACGGATCTGCAGTGAGAAGATATTAAGATATGGAAATCTGGGAGTTGGTAAAACCAAGTAAACGCAACGAAAAAGGAAATATTATGGCGTACAGTTTTGTCTTAATCTATGTTCCATTCCGAGCTAAAGCCTCAGCTCGTCTGCATAATTCTCCTTCTCTATCCGTCTCTCTCGTTCTATCCGTTTTTTGCTTTTTTCCTTTCCTCTCGTGCCCTTTCAGCACTGTGTTCTGCGTGGACTCTGATGGACATTACTAATTACCTCGTGCATTCGCTCGTTTGCTTTAGTTCTGATTAACTTTGCTCGTTCTCTTCTTTTTGGATTTTTTGACTCGCATACACAGACATACCTCAACGAAGACTATTCCACCCTTTGACTGATTTGACTTTTTTTTTTGCGCTCTTCCATTTTCCTCTTTGGCTTCGTACTTCGTTTTTCCTGAGGCAGTCGCCATTTTTTGGTCAACTTTTACTTCAGTGAGAATTCGATAGCTCATACGTGATTCACTTTTCCACAAGTTAGGCCTGGGCGTCATTTTTTTTCGCATTCCAAGAGCCCTTTTTGCTTAATCTTTCAACGAATGCGAGTGCTATGTTTACCGAAAATCTACACGTTAATGACTTCAGAGTTCGTTTGCACATTCGCACGTGGACGCCTAATTAAACGTATTCCATCAAGTTGACATTGTCTGTAGAATGCTTCATGAGCATTCATTCAAATTGAGGAATTCTCATCCCAACAATATTTTTGCGATGAAAATACCTCTAAAAATTTTGAGACGCAATGCAATGAAATAAGAAAAAATTGAAAATTAAAAAAATGATCCTTCACTTTTTTATTTTACGAATTAATTCGTGAGGTCCAAAGAAGGAAAGAGCCAAATTAAGAAAAGGAAATTCGAAAAAAAGTGACGAATCATTTTTTTTTTTATTCATTTCGTGGCAGTGCGTCGATGCAAACTTTAGGCTCATGAAAAATTGCAAGGGTTGAGTTTCAATCGTGCATTTCTAGGATGGGCACTGAATATTTTGAAAACTACTGAATTAAGTTCTTAAGATTTCTTTTGAGCTGTCGCAATTCGAGATTCTAAGACTAAATGCAGAGAAACTAGTATCAATTATAATGAACGATCGTTAAGCAGAATATATTCTTCCGCCCAGTTAATAATCATACAGTTAAACGAGCCCTATAGTCGACACATAATTCTGTGAGTAAACTTAGTCCCGGTGCTATATATGCCCAGTTATCTCAACTGGGGTCAGCTGAACGAATCTGTGCCCGAGTGAGATAAGCCTTATCGCAGAAACGTTGGGGGAAGGAAAATTATGCGAACCAGAGGAAACTATTTCGAAGGTTTTGGCTCGCTTAGGCTTACGTGGGCAGCAGCCATATTCTTCGCCTTTTCGTGAGTGTCTCAGTCACTCGCTGAGGTTGACTAGCGAGATTCTGTACCATACGATCCCATTGGGACCACTTGCGGTTTTTAGAGATTGCGATGTTTTCTTTACGATATTTTATAGATCTTCGATCCATATGGTGGATCTCTGCTGCATGTGGTCATTCGAGGTGCAGGCAGAAACTCATAGAAATGGTTAACGACGTTGCGCTGACTTAACCCTATTTCAGCTATTTCAGTAATTACTCCCCTTCAAACATAAGGACGCTTAAAAACCACTCGAACCACTTTAAACCGTGCGATACTCGACTTGAACAAAATCGTCGTCGACCTCACCCTCAATCTCGAAGGAGCTCGAGAGTCCTCGCCGTAAAAACCGTCAAGGTGGATATTGCAGTACAGATAGACATCTGTACCTATGAACCCTTGCCTGATAAGAGTGCCACGGAAAAATGGATTTTCAATAGATTTTCAAAAAAATCAAAGTCCGATAAACGTCCAAAACCAACGATAAAGATCATCCACGTTCAAAGGCTCTAGATAACAATGAATGTGGGAAAAGTTTCGAGGCTTGCGATAGATTCGATCAGGTTTCGGGTTTCTCTCCAGATCATCGCTCCTAGAATAAAGGCATCCTAAAAATAGAGGCAGCAAAAAAAATGATTCAAGCATACATCACGTGATTGGAAAAGATTCTGCAGGACGAGAAAGTAGATGAGGAAACAGAAATAATTTGGTTCAATGAAAAAGAAGTGAAAAGGTGAAGTTTGTAGGCGTGAAAGGAGAAGGTACCTGACACTCTACTAAAAGATATATGCCGCATCAAACTCACAGACGAGGATCCGGGGCTGGGGTGTGTAGCGGAATGACATGGTCCGTGATGGAATTGTTTTTTTTTTTGGACGAGTTTTACGAGCGAGAACTGGACGCTTGAATCATTTCTACATAGCGTATGAGCACACATTGTATCCAGGAGTTATATTCGCGACTGGTAGCCATGGACGCACGTCCCAGAGTGACTATGTAGGACAGTTGGTGTTTTTGTACTTGGTCGTTTACGATGATTCGCTCTACCTGTAGAATCCTCGTTGGCATCGTCACCACAAACAGCAGAGTAGGTTGAGGTGACATCGCTGGGCAACAGGCAAGTTCTGGAGAGTGGTCAAGCACGTGCAGTCCGTGACTGCAATAAAAAAAAAAACGTATTGCCATCACCATCTTGTGGGAGACTTGAAAAAATAATTTTACTGCTGGTTACATTTCATCGTCCGATTAAACCAGCACCTTATCATCGCGTGCCGGAGAATCTCTGTGTCACATCAAGGACTAGAAAATTGGCTATACAGTCGAATTTTTTTCCGAATAATTTCAGGCATTTTATTAAATAATAAAATGTGGGATAAAGCATTTTCCATTAAATTGAAGTGATAGATATTTTATTTGTTGACATTTATTTGCCGCGAATTATTTACAAAACGCGATGATTGCTGTACCATGCCATGGAATCAGTTGGTTAAATGGAGTACAACGTGGCTGACGTAGATTGGACTATGAATTTGGATGTTCCAATGCGTCCTGAAAACTAATTTTCTGGATTTTTCACCAACGTTGTGATAAACGATATTCACTTTATTTTTGTTACGAGCTCATGGGTTTTGTGTTCGAATTATACGAATGAATCAAGAGATCTTCATATAGAAGAATGAAGCGGGTTTATTGGTTTGGACATTCGGTTTAATAAAACTTTTGTTTTTATCGTCAATTAAAAGATTATGGATGCGTGCAACCGAAAGAATGATGAGTTTGATGCTGATGCAGCTTTATGGAAGGGGAGCTAGTGATCCATAGTAGGAATGAAAGTACACAACGAATTTTACGACGGCATCCACGCGTAAGCACATGCGAAGCTCCCATGATATAGGTTCGTCGTAAGGGTGGCTTAACGTCTCGTTAATAACCAAAATAACGCTGCTGGTCATTGTCATAACAGCGTTACATGACGAGAAACCAGAGGATCGAACAATATAACGATGTGAAACATCCACGTCTCGGTTGTAACACATACATGTCCAGACATAGAGCAGATGTGGCTGCATGGATGTATTTAACATCAACCTACGCAGACGGACACAGAGACTGTAGGTTACGTTTGTATCTGGTCTGGTTTAGAGCCAACCGAGGAGGGGGGCTTCGTCAGAACATATGAGACGAGAGAGACCCACGAGGTATGCAACGACACTAAAGCCAAGATTTATCGGTGGCTTTCACGCTCGACATCTATCCGATCATATATACGATCGTTTTTCACGATTGTGCGTCGCCTTGGTGCGTTCACATACCGAACAAAAGTTCCTGTTACCTTTTCACTGCCTTAACGTACCACACAGTTACACCTCCTGTACTCGTATACTTGTTATTCCATCGTCGCGTCGGGTTATCACAGTTTTTTCTCGCTTTCCTGCTATTATTATAGAATTTAAACCACAACTTCGAAGTCGCAAATCAGAATGAAGTGGGAAGGCTTGGCTTGCATTGTTACAAAACTTGGTCCGAGGAAAAAGCCTCTGCACTAAGTGGGAACTTACTCACAGATTCTTAGTTGGCTGTGAAAACTTTTCGCGAATTACGAAGCAATGGATAAACGTTGGCTCGAGAGACGGGTGATGTACAGCCGAAGAAAATGCAAGAACTTGTGCTCGTACATAGGCACTCTTGAATGTAGCCAACTCTGTTAAGTTTTAATTCCAGAGAGGGCAAAGTGTTTTCTTCAGTATTGAAAGGGTGGACGGATTGTTTGATGTCAGATAAAGTTGCTAAACGAGGCTTTTTTACGTTGACAGCTAACAGGCTTGTCAGAATATCAGGATGAACGCCTGCAGGGTTGATTTTAGCCTTCACAGTCAGTACCACTCGATGAAATTTCGTTCTAATCAACATTCGATTCGACTCAATTGATCAAAAGTGTCATATTAGTTAGACAGGATGGCAACGTCATGACTCGCTAAGCTTTCGAACCGTAATTATGTGTCTGGCCGCGAGTAAAGCTCTCGAAGAAAGTGCTCTCTACGTTCCTTTAACTCGACAGGTTTCTTAAGTCAGAGTTGAGGCAAAAGCATGTTATATATACACGAGATACTTCCCGGTCTGTCCGTAGCTTTCTAGAGCAGAGGGAAACTTCTAAATTGGCGTGAATCCTGACTTTAGACTCTTGGTCCGTGCGACAGTCCAAAGTTGGGGGAAACCTTCCGAGAATCTCCGAAGATCTCAATCTATTCGTTATGTGAACACGCAAGTGAACGAGAGGAAAAGAGCTCTGCAGTCCTATAGTTGCTTTTACCTACGTTGCTACACGAACTACACCAAGAAAACTACTTGGTGATCTTGATGAAACTTGCATCCCTTTGCTAGGCCAATTCGGCCACCGCAGCACCGGAGCTTTTCCCCGGGTTCCACGAACCGTTCCTTCTCTGGCAAGGCCAAGCTTATTTGCCGATTTCTCGTATATTTCGCCACGTTTTCACACTCAAGGTATCCAGGAATACACGCTGCCATACTACCTGAATAGACTTCAAGCCCAACGAACATTACAAGCGATGATGAGCGGCAAGGAGATTGAACCAGATCAATTAGAGTGTTGTCAAGCACTGGGCTCCTACTGAGAAAATGCAGCCATGGTTCCGACTTGTTTGGGTTTGTTTGGCAATATCAGAAGAAGCTGATAAAGACTTGACTTTTCGAGCATTCGAATCCTTTGTAATTAGCCTGCTACTTGTTTTATGAATTTGTTGAAAACTCTGCTGCGAATGTCTTCAAGCTTCTGATTATCAAGGATGACTGTGAGGAGTCGGAAAGAAGGAACCAAAAGTTAGCTCCATAAGTGATTTTGTAGTGAGAGGTAGATCTTTCTCTTTATTTGACCTTATATTTTATCAGGCGACTTAGACCCCTGTGGTACGAAACTGAATTGAAAATAAAATAAAATTTGATGTGTGAGCAACGCGGAAACCATATCAATTACGTGTTGGTAAACGAAACATGTCTCAAGAGAGCTCTTCAGCCATATACAATGCGTAATACGTTTCGTATTAACTGTATGTATATGTAGTTATAGCTAAGCATTTCCCTGGAGATTCTATCGCTTCCAATCCACTATAATACGTCGTCCTTACTCGTCCAATACGAACGGTGTTCACGGTACTATAATAATCCGCTGGTTGGTTGTTCGGCTTTACGATGGGTATAAGAAACACAAGGGCATGTTCTGGAGTGCTTGTGGGTGCGTGCTCTTCAACAACGGACTTGGCAGCTCGCTGGAGGACGAGGACGCAAAGGGCTATCAATGTGAGATCTTCCCAGAGGCCTCAGTCACGACCCTTGCTTGTGTTCAAATTAATTTCCTTAAGAGCTGGTCTTAGGGAGTAGCATTGATCTGGCTATCAATCTGCAATGACAAAAAGGTTCCCATTGTCGAAAAGATTCTTTTTTTTTTCGATCCCAGAATCTCGGAGTAAAGTCGTGATGATGATCCAGATGTTAATCGAATTATCGAAGTTCGTGTCCAGCAGAGAAATGCTTAATTATGGTCAAACGTATTGATCAAGATGCAAGATTTCCATGGTAGTATTTTCAGTAGCGTGGGCAAATGTGAGTTAAGCCTCCGATAACATTGTAGAAGCCAAATTGACCCGCATGGTCACTATGGGGCAGATGTTAGGGACTTAACAAACGTTTTGGTCGAGCCTGATAAGCTTTCATGTCTTCTACTGTTTTGTCTGATGAAGATGAATAAGAATGATCGAAGCTTCAATAAGGTAGCGTGTTGTCAATTACTATAATTGTTAACACATATGATTGCAGAAATCCCCATAGAAGGTGGAAGCTTGCATATGCGAGAAGGGTGCAAATATGTGAATATGGATGAGGTAGCAATATTTTGTGTACGTACATGACTCTGCAGATGCATTTACAGTGTGCATATACATGTTCATTGTGACATATGGATGACATAAATATATACCCTACCCACATGTGTATGGATATGTAAAATGTGGAATATGCATTTGCGGTACACAAATATAATGGATGCATGAATTCCCTCGATCCTCTCATGTGGTGCGATGATTTCAGGATCTGCACATGAACGAGAGACTAGGTCAAGCGTTTCTTGGATTCAGCCTATCGCTGTATCCTGCAAAACATAAATATGTATTGTCATCTGTACCACCAAACGAGTACGGTTGGCTCTAGTCGGCGATTCAATGTGCAGTCAAAATGACAAGATGGAAAAGCTCTAGTCTGCTAATGGGTAGACGCACGTCCCTGTTTGTCGTTAGCTGGATGTTCGTTGACTAGCTTCAGGCTTATACGACTGTCATTTTTTAGCGAAAGCCAAATCTTCTCTTCCTTGCTCAGAACCGATTCACGAAGGACGATAAAAAATAAAAGGTACTTGCGCGAAATTACACAATGGATCTCATTCCGAGTGACATAAAAATCCAAAATCTGCTCTTTCCCTCTCACTTGTTCATACCCACACGACTTATAATTCGATTGTTCGAATTTTCTGTGGTGTGGGATTCAACTGAACGGGATACCGGACGCGGGCAGAGTGTCTCAAACAACAACCCGATGTCGGCGATCCCGGGTAGTCAAGTATGCCTCATGGAGTATTGTGGGATTTCGAGCCGCTATATCCGCAAGCAGGAAACGTTTAAGGATCACGACGTCACTGTAGTTTATGAGTGGATTCCCGCATATTTCAATGTTAGGCAGAAGACGGCCTAAAAAGTGTTTACAATGCGACTCCCGTAGCACGTTTTTTCTTAAATGCCGCAAAATTGAGCGGAGTTCTCATGTGGTAGTTCGAGAGGAGAGGTTTTCGAACGAAAGAGTCAATGGCACTATAAAATGGATGATAAATTTGTAGCACCCTGACAGACAGGAAATTATGATCCCATCTCGTATCCGTCTCATCGAAAAGCTCCATAAAGCCGGTAATTGTTCATACCTTAAAGCCATTATGAGTCTTACGGCTCTTAATTTGAGATTCACAAATGGATCAATGGTATCAAGAGAATCAGTGAAATTGGCCGCATTCGCCCATAGATTATTCTCAAACACTTGGAGATGATACTCGACCATAATTTCCTTCCTTCTCTTGGTCTCTTATAGGATTGCTCATTACAGTTTTATGATAACGTCGAAGATCCACGAGAGGTATATGATCCTTTTTGAGCCAAGCTGCGGTTGGAGAGAATTCGAGTGAGCGAACGAGCCCTATCTGGCTGATGTAATAAAATCCTAGTGGTCCCATGGCAATACGATGCCAGGGGAAAGTGCCATTGCAGATCCGTTGTCGCTATGTGTATGCCAACCTACTTCGCCTCTAATCGAAATTCGAATGTCGAAATTCAAGTGCGTACTTCTCAATATTATCGCAGAACTTTGCACCTCATGAATTAGTCCATTATTCCATTTTATAATTTATACATCTCTGGCACATGATCCAAATGTCTGGTTCTTAGGATATGTCTCATGAAATCGAGGCAGTCAATCGTGGCAGATTAACTTGGAAATTTTTGTCGTCTGTCTCTGTACGTGGATGACGCCTGAAAGTTTGGCGTGTGGTGTCCATTTGACAGATGGTATGACTGTCGTTTTCTCAATATTCGGCTCCTCAGCGTTGAGACTGATTCAGGATAGAGAAGAGTTTGGTTAAGCTACTTGTCAAAAAGTGTAATAAAGAGAGAACAGAGCGGAAAGTAGCCACTGATCGGCTCCACAGCAGTAATTTCGAGCCTGTCACATCGCGTTGGTGCTTTGCTCACTCTCCCAACGTATCTCTTTCTATCTTCTTTCTACCCTCTTCCCATCTCCTCCGCTGGCCTTAATAGCCTCGTATAATCCTTTGCCTCGTTTCTCGAACACGACGTAAAAGCTTTCGAGCTTCAGCGTCTGGCTCGGAGAGTTGGATCTCTCTGTCTTTCCCCATTGTTCGTTAGTGCTTGCCTCACGGTTGGTTTGTCTCTAAAATACCTTGTCTAGAAAAACATCGATTTCCACATCCGCACGAGCATCAGGGTCTCGAACCACAGCGGAGCTGCTCTTCACTGTCACCGGCTACAATACCACATAGTTAAAAGTTATATCGCCTCTTGTGCTTGACTCAAACGAAAATACAAAGTATAGACAGAATGTTGTCATTAACTCGTGGAATATTTATCCGAGAACCCGTCGACCATTTTTCTGCCTCGGTTGCTTCGCAAACGGGTGCTCGTTTGCCCCAAGTACACATGGCTATCGTTCTCAAACTTTTTTACCGTTCACCAACCCCCGAAAAGACTCACGAAAGAAACGTTCCTCCCTACATTGGATTTTGTCATGAAAACGCGTCTATAATTTGAGAAGTAACATTACATTCCGAACAACTATATACAAATGAGATTAACCCATAGCGGAAGAAGCGGACTTTATTCCTAAAAAAATATACACGTAATTTTTATCCAAGAACAGGTTAGCGTACTGTATAAACTTCGTCAACCCTGGACAAATAGAATTCCCGGCTGTACCTCTGCTGTCCTTTAGTCGGGATGCTGGTTTAACCTTTTATCTAGCCTCACCCTCTATTCCACTTCCCCCAGAGTCCTTTTTTCATGCTTCCCATTCTAGCTCAAGCCTCCTTTCTTTCTTCCATGCTATCGCGCATATTCAAGTCTTACTATAACCATAACATTTCCTTTTTTAGTTTGTCTCTCGATCCTTCTCTTTTTCACCGGTTCGCCGGCGGCCGCTGTCGTGCGACTCCTCAATTCTTGAAAAACCTCATCCTTCTCTCCTTCTCTTCTCGGAGACGTGTTCGAGTGCAAAACTTTGCAACGTCCTCCTGCAAATTCTTCCCTTTCCTCTCGACCCTCTCAACTCCGAGACTCTTACTTGCTTCTTCGTCATCTCTTGCCGCCCTAAGCGGTGTACCTCAACTTTGGGTTTTGCTCGGGATTTCAAGCCAAGCCAGCCAAGCGAGATAGAGAGAAAAAGAGAGGGAGAGCTTTGCTACCTGTGTATATGTCTAAGGTGGCGGGGAAACTAGATATATAGTATCCAAACTTTTCGCCTTGCGACCAACTTGCCACGAGAGGCTTGTGAGATCTTACCCTCCCCTCTACCCTCTTGGGCCGACCATTGTACTTATACTGTACGAAGCATATTACGAGCTACAATACTAGTATAACCTGGTATGTGCCTACCATCTACATTATGTAAGTATCGTCTCTCTTCTGATATACTTTCTCTTCAGTGCTATATGAATATAAAACTATAAGAGTATGTGAGTGGCTGTATTACGATGGCCGGATGTAACATGAAACTATGTACTGATCGATATAACGAGAATCTGTGTTAACCGTTAGATACGTAGTAAGAGTAGACATAGTCGTGATAACTGGGTGGTTCGTAAGTCATGAATAGGAGGAATGAAAATAGAACTACAAATCGACATAATTTTGATGTGATAACTGTCCTAGGTAAATTTGGTCCAGGTGAGCTTAAATTCCAGTTTTATGGGAGTCTTGCATACGCGCATGTTGAAGAAGGGTAAGTGGCATTTTTTTATGAATGAAACTTCTGATTTATTGGACGTGGCAAAGTGTTGATGAGGTTTCATAGAAATGAGGAAGGTCATCCACGAGAAAGTGGGCCATCTGGTGGCTAAAACGTAATTAACTTTGTTTTCAAATGTTTTCCATGATATGTTTAGTATCCACAGTTAATCAATTGATTTTGATGGCTCGGAACTTGATTCCACAAAGTCCGATAGGTAGACATCCAAGAAATAATTATGAAAAGTAAAAGAATTCCTCTGGAGAGCTCAGAACATCGGAAAGTGCTGTAACTGTGACGTTTGAAGCTTTCTGAAGTCGCGCCGGATTACTCGACGTCACTGTTGAGAAATGATACCCGGACCAACCTGATGCGAGAGCCTGGGTGGTATCTAATATACCAACCGAGTCAGATACGGCTCCATATCCAACCTCTTCGTCTTTTCTGTTACTTTACTGTTTTACTCTTCGTCCCTTACCTTTACTTCCCATTTTTTTCTCTCCGGCGTTGAGAGTCGTTTTCTTCCACTCCAACCTCTCCACCCCCGCTCTGCTATCTGTTAATCTCTTCCTCTCTCTGATGCTGTACTGCGGCTAAACTTCTCATCTCGCAGGATAAGTGGGTGTGGCGAGCGGAGTTTTGCTCCCTGTCCCAGCTGTTGAGAGATAACATCCAATTTGCGCGCAAACCACCGGATTCCGTGTACTGCAATCGACCCACTCGCGATTTCAACTCTCCAACCATCTACCATTCTTGCTTTGGAATCCTCAGAATTTATTAACAGATGCAGATATACAATTATTTCAAGACATTGCGGAATTCATGATTATTCAGGTATCGTCTTTCGTTGCGGTGCTATTTCATTAAAAACGCGCTCGAATGAAATTTCTAGAGAATGCTGCACGTTACAATAATATGATATGAGAAAAAACATTCGACTATTATAATACGCTGCCGTGTCTCTTGGAAATACAATTTGCTTCATTAATCTAGAACTCCACCGATGCGTTGCGACGTTCTCGATCTATGTCAACGAGGATACCAAAATTATCCATGCACAATTTCTGATATTTCCAAAACTATCGGAGGTTTCGAATCGGCATAGTCTAATGTGGCTTTTCCAGAAACATTCTTATTGGGAATGAGTAACATTTTTGCAGGATCGATGACAGACGTACGACAAGAATTTATCTCGTGTAATTCTGTTTCGTTCGATTCTGCAAACTGGGTCGTCTGAATAATTCAAACATCCTGTCTGTCATTCGTGAGTTAACGCAGGATTAATCGAAATCGGCCTCGTAATTCGATGCAGGATTGTCCATCCATGACTTTATGGGCGGAAGGTCAACTGGATCAAAAAGAAAGGGAGTCAACTATTTTACTTCGCAATAGAAACGTGTTCCTTTACAGATTTGGTCACAAAGAGTTATCGATGTATATACTGACTGCTTCGTGGTTTTCACTTTATTGTTATATTCCCGTTGGCGCGAAGACCGGAAGATAAATGGTCGATCTCCTCCAAGCGGATTTAAAAATAAACCGCGATTTGTATTATCTTGTCGTCGCGGTGGTTGATGCTGCCGCAGTATTCCTAGTAAAATATACGCTTCGGTTGAGATTTGCCTCGAAGCGATTTCAATTTTTGTGTGGTAGTGCTCCATTCAATATAAAGAGTAGACTGGTGTTATGGTATGTACAGCACATTGGAGAACAGCGATTGAGCGGAGATACGAAAAACAGATACAGAAAGAGGGAAAAGAAGCCGAAAGATATGGAAGAGGGGTCATAGAAAATGAGACTGATACATGTTCTCATGAATAATTAAACGAGAGCGCTCGAAAACATTGGATATTTGCGTGACGCGGGGAAATTGAGCCAAGCGAATAAAAACGAGTGATTCCGCCAACGAGTTTTGTCTTTTCCAAACAGTCCACTTTCTCGCTGTTTCCTGTTTCACCATCTGGCTACATTTTCATCACCATTCTTTTTATGTATCCTTTATGCTTATGATACGATGTTATTCTCAAGCTGGCGGGTACTAGTCTATTGAACCAATTACCTGTACTGAAATATGTATTTTTTTTTATCTGAACGAAGAACCGCTGATAGAAACGTTGGAATGTCTTTGTTTCTCTGGGCTTTCGACTGTAAAAAGATTTTAGACATTCATGTGAGAGTCCGTTCGTAGACCCTGAACTCGGTCAACAAAAGCAAAACCGTCAGCGTGTTTTCTGCAAGGTAAACAGAATTAAGAGTGTCTCATTAATGTTGGCACGGACCGAAGGAGACGTCATTTTGAGCAGAGACTATGCCTCGTCACTGCGAGCTTCGAGCCGTTCGTAGAGACTCGGACAATCGTAAGCACGAACCGTGGTCTGTCGTGCTAGTAGTAATGGTCAGTACTTGGTCAGCCATAACCATCTGCCTCACCATTCTCGTAATCCAAGCGCCTTGAGCTTAAATACATCAGATCTGCCTCTTCGGCAATACACCCTGAAGACCCCAACAGCAAAATAATAACACTTGTAAACTCGAGACGTAATTAAACACACGTGGTGCAGTGTAGTTGACGTCTCTCAATCACGATTATCATTTCTTGACGAAATTGCTCACGAAACGATACAGTCCCGTTCAAAAGTTAACTTTTTTCTCAGTTTTTGGTGAATCTTAATCTTACAAAGATTATCGTCTTCTTAGGAAAATGTGGAAACTTTTGAACTTTCGGAAAACAGACGTTTTCTTCGAAGTTCAATGTTTGAGAAATATTCGTTATTATCTTATAGAGTTTGATGGAGTTGTCATCCTTCTTCTCAAACAATGATTGCATGATTGAAGCTTTTGTCTGGAAAACGTATTGAAAAAAATATTTCGATCTCCAGAGGTCTGATTCACTTAGCATTGGAAAGCGCTACTTCGGTGATCCTGGGATTCAATGAAAGAAGTATATATATGCATATACGAATTTTAAATTTAATACGAAGTGAACTTGGGAGAATAGTATTATAAACTCTCGGTTCTCGTGTGCAGTAACAGCAGTAGCAGCAGTATAGATTGTTAGAGGAGATCGTGTAACGAGTCGACCAACATAATCTCGAGCTTCGTGAATTCTGTAGAACCGTGAACTCGGGGCACGTATACCCTAGGGGGTGTGTGTGCAGCACACCGGCTGTACGGAGATAGAATACGATATTTCGCGAGCACTTGAACGACTCTCCCCAACCGTGAAAGTTCCCCTCTTGCATGCAATAGTCATTGCCATACACCGGATGAGTTTTTCGAGTCTTCTATTTTTTTTTTTTTTTTTTTTTTTTTTTGGTTTTTAGTCAGAAGGACCCTTTTCTATTCTTTAACTCCAACTCTCGACAAGACACTTCAAAAATCTTCACTACATCATTATCAATCCTCGTGAAAATACAATTTTTATTGATCGCGCGTTAAACATGCATTTCTTGCATTTACTACCTTTTAGATTCTGTTAAATATATCAATTTTTTAAATTCCATTCTGATAAGTTGAAATAATCGGAGTTTTTTTTTTTCAAGAATTATTAACGGGTTTCCCTCCGCCAATATTTGATTATTCTGAGTAAGACTATGAATCCTTTCGAATATCACCGAAACGGAAGTTCTCTGGCGAAATGAAATGCTGCCACCACAAAAGTTGGTGCGGCCCTTTTTTTGGTATAGCAGCGTAAGAAAAAAATATTATTGATTTCAGACAATTTTTACAAACGTTTCATGAATCCGGATTCGTAGTGATTTTGCGGTCTGGGAATAAGTAGGTCACAGTATGATGACATGTTTATTTATGGTGGCATATAGCGACGAAATGAATCGAGCCGCAGGTACTAATTGTGTCGTGCTCTCATGCCAAGTGACCACATTGCTCGTCGTTTTTTCCCATTGACTCCAATAAAAATAATATGAGAGCGGGAATAAAAAATACAAGTCGTGTTTCGTGAATCAACGTTGATTCCGAGTGCTCGATAAACTTGGGGTAATGTTTGTTTTGCTCTACCAGAATTTCCAATGTAATTAAGCGCTTATGCATTTTCGATATTCCGCTGAAAACGTTTCTCCAAATATTTAAACACTTTATCTCTTCAAAATTCAGGAAAAAAAAACTCGCCACAAATAATTAAATTTACTATTTAATGAAAATATTAATGCAATAAATGGATTCATGTTCTTGGCAATCGTTTTACTTTCGAATTCTGAGTGCCCTATTTATGAGAATTTGAGATTACTTCTGAATTATAGATTGTTCATTTGACTGGGATTCCCGCAGATATAACGAAGTACTATGATGCTCGGACGTATATACGATGGCAGCGTAAACCAGTTGAGAACCGCATCGGGACTCAAAGTATTCCCAAAAAGCTAGAGAGCCGGATGCCAGGGAGTCATGGAAGCCTCGAGTTCCAGACTCCTAAATTGTTTTCCCGTCTGAAAATTATTCATAGCGTTCTTCATCCCCCTCTCTCACTCTTTCTCCCTCTCTTTGTTCATTCCTTCGCTATACCGCATTATATTCCACACCCACGTCCATACAAACGGATTCTATGTGAATATATGTGTACACATTCTGCACTAGAATGTGTGCGATACGAATATAGTAACCGTAAGCCAGACTGTAAGAGAAATCTTTGTTCCCCTGATTTTATTTTCGCCTCATCCAGCATGCACTACCGAAAACGCTCATCAAGCGTCAAAGCAAATTTTCTTATACCATTTTTGCTTTCTCCATTAAACGTTTTCACGACTTTTTCTCGTCGTTTAAATCTCTTCATTTTCTTACTCATATTTCCTTCAGATTTTATTCGAAATAACGTCGATCTTCTGCTTCCAACGATTTCATACAATATTCGAAATTTCATCGTGAAATTGTATGCACTATGGCGAGCACTCTGAACTGTCTGGCTGCTCATTCTCCATTGTGAAATGATTATTATTCACATGTGTTGCTGCGTGTAGTACATCGTTTCGTGCGGCTAGATTACCCACCAGTCCTAGTCATTGACCTTGTGCTATCAGAGACATCCAGTAGCCTTCCACGGTCACGTGCTTCACCAATGTTCTGTCTTCGCTCATGCTGGTCAACATCTGGCCTCCTCGATCCATCGCTCGTTGTACCATCTTTTTAAATTACCATATGCAGAGTGAATGACGAGTTATTGATAAAGGTGAAAGGTCTCTCGTCTGGGTCGAGATATTGCCAAGTTTTACCATTTGGTCTTATGGTTTTGTACGTGGAAAGATATCGACTGGTGAGTCTACACCATTTCCCATCGGTGAGGCTCTCCGAAAGAGTAAAAACCAATTTTTCATTTAAATTTTTCAAAACGAAAGTTTTTTACTGCGTTTTTTGAAACAATTCATTGGGATCTTTGAATTTTTTAAAACAAAAGTTTTTTACTGCCTTTTTTGAAACAATTCATTGAGATCTTTGAATTTTTCATCTCCGCCAATTTCCAATACTTCGAAAACAAAAAAAAGTATTATACATAGCAGCTGATCATATTTTCCCGAAAAGACCTCGAGCGTTGCCATAAAACGAGCATAATTAACGGGAATCCACAGAGTCTCGAATTTCAATCCTCGAATAGCGACATTCACTTGTTCCAGCAGGACAGTTGGTCACCCGGACGGATGACATTAAATTCTAATTCTAAAGTTTCCAATACACAGACTAATCGCTCAAAGGATATTTGGCTATCACACCCGAACTGTTTCCACCACGTGAGGCGATAACTCACTTCACAACTCATCAAAGGTTCAACTAGCGCGTCTAAGTTGTTGACGGATCTTCCAGAACCTAATATACATTCGGGCCAACATTTAGTCTGATCTTCGATCCTTGACATTCATTAATCGCTGACTCGTAAATGTGTATACTCCAGGACCCTCTTATCTACGCTTTCTCCAAACTAATTGAGGATTTGTTCAAAGTTACGAAGCAGACAACATCAAAAGATCTTTAATGTGACCAGCCGACCTGCGCAGTGCATTAACCTAATAACAGTGCGGATTCTTATGGACTATGCAACAGACTGGACAACTCCATAAATGAATAAAAAAGTTTAATGAGCTGCTTTAACCAGTAGACCGGTAATTAATCTTAAATGAAAAATAAAAATTGTGCTGATGCTAGTTTTACATCCTTTCCGTACATATTCGAATAACTCCATCAATTTTCAACCGGTTTTCTTGAAAAGCCGGTAAATAGCCGGTATTTAAAAATTTCAAAATTCTTCCAGATCGAAAGTTCGAAAAGCTTCAATGCAGAAAGCGTGTCATAATCTCATTCGCGATAAGAGTCGTAACATATTTCCATTTCATAATCACGATTCATCAAAAAAACAAAAAAATATGAGGCTGCCAGGGATCTCGTGGTTTCTGGAATTATGGCATTGGAAACATATCGCGTCATTCTTCTAACTTTGCTCGTTCTTTTCGATACATTCACGATAATCTTACCTTGTGAATGTGAAACGCAAAGCCAGTGAAGCTTTAAGAAGTATTTTTCAGTGAATGGAGCTTTTGTTTAGTGGATAAAAAAATGACTTCCTGCACTCGGTGCGATTATACCGGGAAGCAGGATCCCTTATCTTTATTGGTGTAGCTATCGCTTTTTACCTTTTGTACCTCCTTTTCACACCATTGAAAATTTTTCCAAAAGTACTAAACCGACGTGATCTTCAACTTCTTCATAATCTTAATTACCATCTTCTTGAGAGGCTTTCACTCAGGCATGAGGGTCATTGCAGAAAAATGAGATAAGTCAGCTGTTGTCATCTTTGTCATTAAAGTACATACCGCGCGAGTTTCTTATCAACAGAATAATGAAAAGACGAAGAAAAAAAAACAAACAAAAAATCATATATGCCACGGAATAAATGAGAAAGGGGAAGAGACTAAAATACTCGTGCCCAGCAATCTCGATAGCTAATCGCTTTTTCCATGATATAAACAAAAGTTCCGATATTTGCTCATTTTCATGATTTGGCTTTCATGTCATTCACTCATTTAGTGCTAGAGGATTTTGGTTTCCTTGTCGTTAGGCTGACAAATGAAAATTCATGAAAAACACGCGTTTTGTCATTCATATTTTGTTCCACGGTGCCACGAGCAGTCGAAAGGAGGATGTCGGGTGGAACGAGGGTCATCGTTTAACGAAGTTTTCTGGAATCAACTCCAGCTGCTATGGGAATGACTGAAAGGTTTTATAACTTTCGTTCCACGCAGTTTCTATTCGTTGGGTTATATCAAAGCTTTGGGGTTTCGAACCATTCTGTTTATCCTACAAAACTATTCAAATATAAATACATAAATATCTGCATATGAGTGCGATTATAAATTCAATAAAGTCTATTCGGGCATGGAAAAAATCGTATTTACAGACTTCGATGCTTAGTTAGGAAAAATATACGTCAGGAACATGGAAATTAAAAAAAAATGGAAAAAGGGAAGGAATACGCCAGTTTGAATCTGTTCATTCGTCTGATTCAATGTACCAAGGCTCGTTTCAATTGTTTTTCTCTTTTTTGCTATCCCTCGCAGATGGCTTTGCCATAGGCAATGAAGATCGAGGCTCTGCTGAAAAAAGTTTAAGTCTTTTTGCACGGGCTATATTTCTATACACGAATATTCATCGATCGAAATCTTTTTATACTTGAGAGCCGCTTTCGTTGGGTAAGTTATGTACAAAGAGGAACAAAAGGGATGCCCGAGCATATAGAAAATGTGAGAATACAGGTAACGCGATAACATGGTAACACCATTATCTCCCCCTCCCAACCCATCAAGACTCGCCACGAGTTTTAATGAATTTATTGGTGCTAACTCAAGTATCATTAGTAACCAACTCTTGAGTTCGTGGTTCTGCCCTCCTGCAGACCTAATTCCAGCCAATTTCTCTCCTCCTCCTATCTCTCTATCTCATCGCAGATACTCCAGAGTCTTTAAGTTCGTGTTACCCACGACCCGGCTTTGTTCTATCGAACCGTTAGTCACTTTGGTCAAAAGTGACATCGACCGACTTGTACTACGTCAACCAATTTTTCGTGTCATTCAAATTTTTCATTGTTGCTCCATCAGAGAGACTGATCCCTCGGCGGAGCCTATAATTTTCACTCTTCAAGCGTCATCACTGTTGCCGAAGGTTAATGGCATGTGTCCGTCACTCGACGCACATCCAATTTTACAAACTGACATTTTTCGATAAGCTTGAGTCCTTTGGAAAATAAAAAAAAAGAACCCAAACCTGTGACATTAAATTTTGGATTCATTACTCGGATTAATGAAGCTACGCTCGCAATGGAAAGTTTTTGCGAAGGCTCGACTATTATTTTCTCATAAATGATGAGAATATTAAAGAAAATCTCAATTTTTGACGCTGTCTATTTTTTGATTATTGAATTACATTTTTTATTGCAAGGCCGAGCAAGCGTCACATTAGTGGACATAACTTTTTGAGAACTTGATGAGTTTGGTCAGGTGGGAAACTCGAAAAAGAATACATCGATGTTCTTATTGGAACGAACGAGAGGATAAATTGGATTCGAGAGCACAGTTCGTCCGATTCGTGTATAAGCGTTGAGACGTATTGCTCGACTAGAGTCAATTTGCGTTCGTTTGCGACTTTGGGAATTATGAGGATGGCAAATTTCCGGAGCGATTTCCTGATTCTGAATCTGTTGAAATTAGTTGGCCCAAAGTTGGGTGAG
The DNA here is from genome assembly GCA_030522525.1 of Campopleginae sp. 14b. Lineage (NCBI taxonomy): Eukaryota > Metazoa > Arthropoda > Insecta > Hymenoptera > Ichneumonidae > Campopleginae sp. 14b. Next base: position 25,081 of record JAPYYS010000285.1, read on the forward strand.
ATTTGCAGAAGGATATTTGGGTCAGGGCTCTGGATTAACGTCGCGTAACTACGTGCTTTATATACTTTCCAAGTATATCTAATCCACGTTTAACTGGCTGCCTCGTCAAATCTATGCGTCGCGATCGGAGGGATTCGGAGCAGGTACTTATGCCTATCTTAGGTAACCTGAAACTGATGGAGACCGTTATGAGTCACTGAGTCGCAGCAAACCGCTGTCGACCTCTAAAGCAAAGCTGACCCCACTCGATTTCGTGTTTTACGGTTCGGAGTAAATCTGAAATCCTGCCGGTCACAAATTCCAACAAATATTGTTTTTTTTTTTCTTTTTCATATTCCTTCGTCTTGAAAAAAAGGATGGACGATCGAACACACTCATCTTTAGAGCACAGTGACTGGTTGTTGCAAATCTTCCAAGTTTTATTCCCAAGCTATATACATTTTTGGACGAAAAGTTTTTTACTCCATCATTCGTCTCGGTTTCATAAGCATTCGCAGGCATATCTCTCGGGCACTGGCAGAGTCACGTAATAGCCTGACGGACTTGGCTCTCTGGCAAAAGATTTAACGAGTAAGAGACAGCGAGGGTCAGGGGAAAAAAAAAAACAGAATGAAAGATCCGTTCGTTACGCGAACGTAAAGGATACCGAGACAGTCTGGGGCCATGAGATGCTATATATGTATATATATATATATATATATCTATGTATTCATGTAAATACAGTAATGTACGTAATAACGTTCGTCATAACCGACGAGCAAGCGTGGAATAAAACTGAACAGTCTTGGACCACCAAGCAAGATCGCGCGTTTCTACATGGCATGATAAAACTGGAGGAGCTTTTGTGCGCTACCAGGGGCGGACGTCTCATGCCTGTGCCAGCCTCAGGGAATCCAAACTTTTCATCCTCCTCTCGATCCTCCTCGGTCCACACACCCCACGAGTTCCACCGGGTATTATAAAGTTTAAGACCGATTTCTTTTCCTATTTTTCTTTGCGCCTGAAATTACGAGCTCTCTCACCCGCCCTCTTGCCACGTCCATCACCCCCCATACCTTGCTCGCCTGTCTCTTCACCCTATCGCTCTCGCTCTCATGCTCACTTTTCTACCAACTTTCAGGGAATCCTTGCCAACGCTTTTCCGCAAGAAAACTGAAACTCCTCGTGCAACACTTTCTATATAGCTTAGACCCAGCGAGCTATGTTATTTGCAAAATACACGTACGCGTATGGCGCACATATCTCCGTGCACTTTTTTCAAGTATCTACCGCGACTTCCACATCGATCCTATACTTCCGATATCAACGTGTCGCATTTTATCTTTCAAATATCATTCTGGGCGTGCACCCCTTGCCCGTGAATAAAACCCAAAATCTTTAACGCGGTTGCGACTTTCTTAGTCCCTGAAGATTCGAGAATCAATCATCGACCTACCCAGCCGCAGGGAATTCGATCGAAAAGACAATCCTGCTAAAATTCCTTGCGCACGCCGAAGGGAAAAGAACAATCCGAGACAGGACGAAAAACGCGTAACGAAACAACGGCTGCTGTTCAATGATAAGGAATAACAAGAGGAAGGGAAGTGACGAAAAAAAAAAATACATTGAGGGTGAAACCAAGAGGCAGAGCAGCATCGAACACGCCGGTATGCTGTCGAGCCCGCGTCCAAGGTAGACTTGAAAATTGTGATCACAAGCAACGAGGCTTTCTCTGCGCAATGCCACGGCTGTTATATACTACTGTTTTACCGCGAAACGTGTCATCAACACGCCACAACCAACGATATCCAATTAATTCGCCCTCGTGATTATAATTTAAATTCGTGTACTGCTATATCTGCAGCGGCTTGTATACTCTATATAATATAAGTATATGTATGTTTATATCTATGTACAGAGCATAATATCGTCGTAGTACCAACGGGATGCCTTTCATTAACATGTAGCCAGCGTGGGCAGGGGAGGTTGCACGCATACGCCACATCCTATCCTGCTCCTTTCTGCACAGTTCCTCTCACAATTATTACCGACAGACCTTACTTTACATTTTACAATCCCTTCACGCTCGTCGCGATCCCAGTAGTTACGAGAATCTCTGTATATAGCGACAGTCAACTCTCTGGTTAAATGACCCCCCATAAATTTTGATCACTCGCGCAGATTCTCTTCTCGAGACTGAAGGAAATTTATTTACTTTTTAATTGACGAAAATTTTTCACACTGAATTTTTGCCTCGCCCCCTTTTTTTATATAATAGAAACGAACTGGCCGGTGACAAAAGTTACGACCAATAATTTTTCAACTTCGTACTACTTTTTGTCTGAGCATTTGTAAAAAATATGATGGTTCCAGATATTACGAGGAGGGAGAAATCAGAAGGTCGTAGTCACTTAACAGCCCCTAGAAACTTATGCCATAGCTAAATTCGTTAACGCAGACAAATTCCCGTACTTTTTCTGTGTCACAGCTTCCATTCGGAGATGGACTCGTTGTTCTGAATTTACTGCAACGGAATCATTCGATCTGTAGGTAACCTTTTTTTTCAATATATCTCGAGAATTTCGAATCGCACAAAAAATCGTCCGAAACCATTATTGAGCAGAATTCAATTTCCTATAAAATCTTTCCCGGGCGTTTTTCGCGTGGACTCACCGTTGCAGAGATATTTATTGGTGAACATTTATGCATCATTTGCAAATAAAAACCGTTCGAATTCCTCCAAGTAAACCAGTCAACGTTTGTCGTTCGTATGCAACGATTTTTTAACATAGATTACCATGCTCATAGATCTTGAGGGATCTACAGTTGTGGGAGCATAACAAACTCCAGAATTCCTTTGGTATGGGGAGTCAGGATTTCGTTTAATTCTCCATTCAATTGTGTACGATTTATGCACCGTAAATATAGAGTTTACTTATTACTTCACAATGACCTCCGGTGTGATATCCAACTTTCCATAAGCCTGATGTGTGGAGGTCGTCATGTGTATACTATTTAGCCCAAAATTCGTTTTATCATGTGAGCCATAGTGTTCGGTGTCCCACACATCGTTTGACGGAATGCAGCAGAGAATAGTGGAGGATTTGGTGTGTATTGCTTGAAGTTTGTTCACATTGGGTCGTGTTCGAAAAGCAAGACAAAGACACGGAGAAAATCGAGCTATTATAAAGCAAGGGACGAGTGACTAGCAGATAGCGTGAATGAGAGTCTCTGTCGGCGTTATTCAGGAGGATTGCCACATGGAGGGAGAGAGTGAGGGAGAGGAAGAAAGAGAGGAACCGTGAGCTTTTGGCCGAGCGAGGGTCGCACCGCCATCTTGCTTATATGTTCGCCACCGCCATGGACTTTCCTCCCCTGTGCTTTAATTCGTTTAAGGCAAGTTCAGTGCCAGTTGGTACGCGAGCGACATTTATAATATTCACTTTGTGTCTGCGGGATTTGGAAGTTCTTGCATGCGCGACGAGTACATCCGCGAGAGGTTCTCTGTTGTACCGGGAGTGGTAAGAACAGCCTCGCTCTTGAGTCACGCAAATGCCTGGCTGTATCTATATCTATGTTCCAAGTATACTCTATACTCTATAAATACATACATACATTTATTATGTACGTACATGTTATATAAATAACTGCTATATATAGACAAATATGTATTTGGGCGTTGAAACCTTCTCTGCTGGTACTGTCGTATCTTTCGTGTATACATACCCGACCAAATTACGTTTTCCCATAGGTACTCGGGCCCATTGTAAAGGGTTATGAAATATATTTATACATATTTACTTCTATACATATATTTCATTTTAATTGTACATAATATGCGAAACAAGCCAAACTTATTCCTCCTCTTGCTCTCTCTCTCTCTATCGCCCTGTCTCTCATTTATTTTTGCTTTCTTCCTCGCATCGTCTGTTCCTCTTTTCTTTTATAATTCATTTTGTGATCATCTCTACTTTTAATATTAATACGCTTTCTTAATTCTATCCTAACTAGCTAGCTGTCTGCTCAAGTTTTTGTTTCTCTCGCGATCCTCTGTACCTGCTCTCACTAAATTTCCCCTCTTTCGTCTCCTATGCTCTGAGTGTGTAAGTTTCATAGGTATTCAGAAGCTTTCGACAATTTTGAAATATGAAAATAATCTTCTAGCCGTACTCGCTGTTTTTATAATGCTCAACGTTACTCGGGTATTGTATCCCATCTCACGGGCTGCAAACTTTTTTCTTATTAAAGAACAAAAATACATGCGTTACAAGGGTACGAGGAACCACTTAAATTATGTTCATTCCGAGTGGCCTCTTGGCTCGAAAAAAGCTCGTATTTGATGCTTGCAAATTGAGACCCTTTGCATTATGTGCAAAGGCTTCCTATCGCAAACTAAATTGCACAATTATATTTTTCCCATGGTGAAAACTTCAAGCCCTCAGATAATTTCCGAGCAGCAATTTTTCAGGCTTTTTTTTTCATCTGCATACATTATTTTTATGTTTTTCTTCCATCTCCATGTTTCGTGTCCAAAGTCGTTTGTAAACGATCGACAATCGGAGCACATTTGTTTTGCGTTCTCTAGATCTCTTCACGCGTCTGGTCCAACCAACCAAAATATCGGGGACTCTCGATTTAACGCGACTTAAACGTTTACGACACTTTTGGAGTATTTTTCAAATATTATCATTTTTTGTCGTCTGTAAAGTTTTGACTTTCCGGTTACGAAGATATTGAACAATTTTTTAAATATTATGTTTCAATGGAAATGAAATTTTTGATGATTGTCTTCGGGTTTTTTGTGGTTACAACATATAAATCCCGCTCACATTCTCCGCACGAAGTAGCCAATAGTTTCCGAAGGTCCTAAAATCGAAATCCCGGCAAACTTCGCCAGAGCACGGATTTCATTTGTGTTGTTTCCTCTTTTGCTTTTTCTTGTGTACATAGAAAGTGCCTGGCAAGAACTTCTCTTTGTCGACAATCTAAATCTGGTCTTCGTTCCACTTGCGTAAAGAAACTCACGCTCAATATACTCTAAAACAACACAAATTCATTTCGCGCTATTCACAAGCAATATTTATTGTGTTTGGCGTCGCGACGTGTCTCTCAGAAGTCTTTCCCTATTTCAATTTATTAGAAAGGTGACGTGTGTACTTTGCTACCCCATACATGCGCAGTTGCCAACATTCATCCAATGAGTCTATAGATCGATCATATAAATCGTCATAAAATCTTCGTTCCTCATAGGAAAAATACGAAAAAGCAATAAATCTACGTGTAAATAGAAAGGATAACTAAAATGTTCATCCTGCCGAAACTTTTCCGGTGATTGAGTGACGTTGTCGCATAATGAGTGGAAGATGCCAGTCGAGAAATATTTGGACATTTTTTTGACAGATATCGCGAAAAAATTGTTCCGATTATCGATTGAAATGCTTAGAATAATCCGTCCGTCACAATTAAGCGATATACGTCGTCACATCACATCATAAAGCATCACTACACCGCTCATGCACCGTGGAGTCATTATTCCAATGGTGAGACCTTACGGCAGTAGGATGTTATCGCAAGGGTGCATTTTTGATTGGAACATTTAAATGAAATATTAATGGCAAGAAATTTGAGCAAAAGTTATGGTCGTTGACATGCATCCGTCGCTCCGGTATGAGGTATTCACACTGCTGCTTCATATCATGAAATATATAAGCGATTAACTCGTGCAGCCTGTATGTATGCAGTGAAAAAGCGAGGGAGAGAGCGAAGAGCCGAAGAGAAGGAGAAGGAGAATGAGAGAAGTATCAGAGATGAAAATGCAAGAGAGTTGACTGGAGAGAAGGGCACGGTGACAGGTGGAAATGGGGTATTATAAACTCAACTGACGAAATCTTGTGGATAGAAGGGGGAAACCTGAACTCACTATACTTGCTTTTCTCGAACTACCTTCTCGGCAACCCTCTCGTTGAGCTTTCGCACGCCCCCTCTTACCTCTTGAAACCCCATTGCCTTCTCCATCGTTCTGCACCTCCGAACTTTATAGCGAATGACATTCCACTTTTTCACAGTTATATATATAGACATAACTATCTATTCTCGTTCTATACATAAGTTCGTTGTCTCTATTCTAACCTCTCACTTCTCTCGCTATTCCAGAGAAATGTTAATGACTGAAATAAAATAAAATTACTGTAGTTTCGCGGCACGAGATTGCATTTTATCTTCTCCCGATGCTTTTATGTCTCCTTCTGGAACCGGAAAACGCTGCTATGATAATCGTCAAAATGTCGAGTCTCTGGGTATGTGTGTACTTCGGTATATACGTGGGTAAAGGAAGTCGAGCAAACTACACAAATAAACTTTTGAATGAATCAATTAGTTCTCCTCATTGAGTCAATTTCCAAAGTTCTGATGCACTTTTTTAAATCAATGTAGCGCGAATTGTTGTTAAAGAGAAATTGTATTCAATCATCATTTACCTGACAATTCAGATCCATGATGAGAAACTTTATCGGTTCGCTAAATGCTGAAAGCTTTGTTGAAATTTTGATATTAAATCAAACTAAATTTCATTCCATTCGCAACATAAAATCATTAACCGTCTCTACGAGATCACATAAAATTTTCATGTCATATCTTTGTATTCATATTTTTCTGTATCATTCGTGATCCATGTTGATATTTTTAGTACCAATCAATATTGGTACCGAAAATAAAGCGTAGTCGCTCTTCGAGTTAGATCAGCTCTTGGTGCTTATTCGAATACAATGAATGGCGATTGCCCTGTTCTCGATGGTCTGCGATCGGGGAGGAATGGCTCTTATGATAAGCGTACTAAATGTTTCGTCACATTTTCCCAATACTGAGAAACCTCAAAGTTTCATTTACTCGACAGTAACAAGGGTTTTTTACTGACAGGTTCAATGAGAGCCTTTTTTTTCTTGAGTTTTCGTCGCAATCATGCGAGCGATTATTCTTGCGATGGAAAAATTTGCCGCAAGTTTGTCATTTTTCCTTTCTTCTCTTTATAAATTATAAAAAATGTCTCGGGTACTCCGTTCTTTGGGTCTCTTAGCGACTGAGCGACGTGCATGCTCCGGGGGAGATTGTGTGCGAAAATGAAAGTTTGCTCGCAGTATTTTTGGAACTCGGAACGAGAGAGATAGCATGACCTGGGCTGCCAAAAACGACAGAAGCCACTACGATGGACACTTTAATGGAAAGAGAAGGAAAAATATTGAAAAAGAAAATGAAAATAAAAAAAATATGGAAAAAGCTTGAAAGCGAAGAAACGGAGATGTAACCGCCTTAACTTTATCTCGGCGTGGTTGGGCGTGGTTATCTCGGTTTGGGTATCTTTCCGCGCCGAAGGCGCCAGTAAAAAGCACGCCAGGACATCTCTTGCAATATACTCATATATATGCCCATAAGCAAGGGCAATTCTACATCAAAATGATCAAGCTTCTTTCTACAATATCTCACGAAATAATTCTTCCAAATATTTGTGTCATTCATTATCCATATCCTGCCTCAAAAAATTGTTAATTCTAATTTCTCTCTGTCATTTCTGTGTACGTTTTTATTTGAAATCTAAAATGTTCGAAAACTTTTGAAAATCACTCAAAATCCCGGACCATTTATTCTTTCATTCGAAAACAAAAATTGACGCGGCGTGTGTATACTATGGGTGCACGATGTGTGTATTGGGTCTTTTGGGAACGGTCAAGTTTACAAAATGTTCTGGGTGTTCAAAAAATCTAAAATTTTTTTTATTTTTTTTTATGGTTACTCATTGTAGTGTCTGCTATGGGGTACAGCAGCTGCCTAATTTGAAAATGTAGAACCGTTAATGATAAATATTGGACAATTGTCTAAAAAGTAGAAAAAAATGAAATTTTGTTATTTTGACTGTTCCTTTAAAGGCCCCGAATACACACACCAAGTCAACGTATGCATGTCTGAATTCCCTTGAAGAAGGACATTTGGAGAATGAATTTTCAAAATAATTATGAAATTGATCGAATGCAGAACGTCATTGACCTGGAGCTGAATCTTGTGGTGATTGCTCCGGAAAGAAATGACGGAATTTATGAAAATTTAAATCGGAGACGTTTAGCAGGATCAATTCGATCAGTTGATTCGGAATGCACTGTATATTTGTAATATAAATACAGTGAGTACGGGATAGTGTGTGATTGTATGAATACTCAGAGGCGAGATAGAATTTCTGGCGCTTGTGTATTTAATTTCCGACGGAACGGATGGTATCGCCCAGGAAATGCTACTGCTTCTACCAGTTGCTAGAGTGGTGTATAGCAAGGGATGAATTCAGGCGAGGTGAAGAAGCGTGAAAAGTGGGATGGGCTGGCTCGAAATGCGGGTGGAAAAAAAACTTACACTCTCTTTCACACACGATGTAAACTTCGAACAACAGAAAACCTTTCATTCGCCATTTTGCCAAGAATTGTTACGCTTTGTCGGTTTTTTCCTCGAATTCGTCGATCCCGGCTGCCAAAAAATAGCAGATTTTTTTTTTTTTTGTCAAAATAGAACGTTGCTATTGTCATGGCGATGAAAGGTTAACGACAACCTTGCCAAATCGAGGCAACAACAACCGATGCGTTTGTGCCTTCAATTTGGAAAAAGTTCCATCCTTTTCATGAAAACTTCGACCTCGCAAAAGTTATCATCTTTTCTTCTTTCCATTCATATATTCTTCGTCTTCATTTTGATAATTTAATTTTTTTAATGTAAATTTGTTTTTTTTTTTTTTTAAGTAATTTGTTTTTCTTTCCACCACCAGGTTGATGTGATTGAATTACGTTATGATTTTATTTGACCTTTACAATCATTGTGTTGCAAATGTGCATGAACTTTGTCTTCACGTTCGAAGGACACAATCCTATATACGAGATGCAGTCACTTTAAGGTCTTCCCTCATTGCACTTCGTGTTTGAAAAAGTTGGCTCCAGAATTTTATGGAAAGAATTCATGCTACCTGTAATTTTTTTCTCTTGATACGAAGTGATCGATCAGTTTCTGGATAATCAGGTTCCCAAGGTCATCAAATTGATAGAAAGTCTCACATTTATAAAGTATTATGAATTATGAATGGATTGAACAGTGTCACCAGAGACAAGAGCTTCGCAAATTAAAGAAGGCTCAAAGTCCTCCATCATATTTGCCTGAGAAAGCCGATTCTGTCAGTGCCCCATGATAGATTATTTTAATCAAGTACTTTCATGTCTAGAGCTCGCCATTCTTATATCTTGAGAAACAAAAAATACCGGAGAAACGTATAGAACGATGGGCTGACTCAAAAGTTCAAATTAATGACTCGGTTTCTCTATTAAAAAAAAAAAACTGCTCTACAAAAAAATGCAAGAGCAACCGCATGGAGAAATGCTGGCCAAAAGGTGTTTGAAACGTGAGGGTGCTTGTGTGAACCTCAATGGGTTGTAGTGGATTTAATGTTTTGTCTCAATGCTTAATTTCTGTCGGGTACGTTATTACGTTTCGTTAAAATATGTTTCGAATAAATATGGTTTTCAATGATCAAAAGAGATTTACTAAATCTATTACGAATCTATTTTCCATCGGGTGTTTTTTTTCGCCTGTTAACCATTATTTTTATTTTCGCCACTACTTTTAAAAATTGTATGGTACCGTGTGGTCGTATTTCTCGGGAAGCGAACGACGTTCGTATTCTCAGTGTTCACCGAGAGAACCGACGTTAAATTCGATTTATTCGAACGGAGAGACCTCGTTAATCCGCTTTTACTTCTAAACCCGTGCTTCTTTTGGTGCCTTGACTTCTCTGATCTTTACGAGTCACATGTCGTATATGCTTTTCTCACACAAACCTCTCTCTCTCTCTCTCTCTCTCTCCTTCCGCCTTCCTCTCTCTGACTCTCTGCCTCTCTCTCTCTCTCTCTCTCTCTCTCTCTCTCTCTCTTTCTTATTCTCCTTCTCTCTTTTTTTTTGCTCGTGATTTTTCGTTTCCTCCATTCGTCGCCATACACGTCGCCTGGTCATTGTCGCCTTTTCTCTTTCCAGAGCTCTTGCCATATACCGTACGTACATACGTGTTCGACCATAAAATGGGCAGGTAAATGTTTTGCTTTAGCAACGAAAGCTCCTTCTCGTTAGGCGGAGTGGTTTTACGAGCTCCAGGTAAAAAAAATGTCACGTATCTCCCCCTGTGGTTACAACCACATAACAATATACCACGAATGAGCTATAAAAAAAAAATTTCTTCGAAGCATCAAACATTTTTTAGAATTATGGAAAAAATGTGGTTCCTAAACCATGGGAACCATGGTTCCTCAACCACTAACCTCCTCGAGCCGCTGTAGCACTTAACATTGTTCGATCGATTTTTCTTCTACTTATATTCTTCAACGTTGAACTAATTTTACAGCACTAATTTCCTACTGCTTTTCGTTTTCTACAAGATCTTTCTCACTTTCATAAGTGCAAATAATAAAACCGCATGTGTAAAAAAAAATACAATAAACTAATATTCATTTACACGTCACTTCGTGTCGTGGAAATCATGGGCTCCGTCCCAGCACTTGTGGGAACTGCATCGTTAATGAATAATGAATCGAAATTCTATCTTTTTCATGATACTATCGGAAATGCAATTTTCTATGAACTTCGAACACTTCGAAGTATTTGATAGAATTTTTATCCATTTTTTCGTACGAGTTTTACTACAAAAACAGTTTAAAAAATCATTTCATTTTGGATTCAAACTTTTCGAGTTCCGATCCATAATCATTGATCTTGGAAGCTTCCGAGTACCAAGGTGGACGTTAACGTTTAATCAAATGTGTACGAATGGCTCGAGTAATGACGTTTTTTTCTATTCGCTCTTTCCCTCACGAATTTGGATTCTGCTCGAGGAATTCGAGGAATTCCTCCTCTCTCGGGCACTCAGTTTTCACGGAAAAACTCGGGGGTAGATGACTCAGTAATTATATCTTGCGATACCTCGGGGATAAATTTTCGAGGGTTGAATAACGTACGAAAAAAGTAGCGAGCGATTCTAGCTGAAAAGTCATTCAAAGTAAAGAATAATACTTTACAACAGCTTCGTCCCTTATCGGTTCAAAAATATGACCGCGGTTAATATAATGGCATAACTTTAGTCATTTTTTTTATGCTTAAAAAAAAGTTTGACCCAAGCATGAGAAAAATAAACTCGATTCTCTGGCTGCACGAAAAAAGAGTGAAACCTCCGAGCACGAAAAAAGTAGCTCGATTACAATGAGCGCGAATCAAGTGATCAGGAAACCGTCACGTTTCGTGTATTTACCAATTCGAATTAACATTTTATCGCCTACCTCGAAAAATTGTTGAAAAAAAAAATGAAAAATTTGTGAGTGAAAAAACTTTGAGTCCCGAAGGAGAACGTAGACTCTTGCGCGAATACGTTGTTGCTTTTATCGATTCTTAGAGTAATTGAAAACAAAGAAAAAAAAAGAAATAATAGTTTGGCGAATAAACAAATTTCTTGAATTCATTTCGACTCGTCCGTAGTTTTTTTTTTCTTGCCAAACAAAATGTACTGAATATACTTGAAGGCAACAATTGCCACTGGCAAGATTTTTCATTTCGTCAGCCCTTCATCGAATATTACTTGCTCGACGTTGTTGATTCAGCGTTTGACCTCTGTCGAATCAGGGACCTCGTCATTCTCCAGCTCCGCGTTCAAAAGCGTAGATATTCGCATTCGTTTCGTCGTTTTACGTTTATAATTCGTTTTCGGTCGTTCTCTAACAGGATTTGCTATATTTTTACAAGCATATCTCCAGTAGCGAATACGTTCGAAATATTCATGGAATTCTTCCATGAATTTCTCAGAAAGATGCTTTTACTCCTTGGATATATACACAACATCATCTCGTCTTCCGTTGATGCTTTTGCTCTGAGCTTCCGGTCGGATAAAAGGGCTCAGGCCCTCCCTTCGCTGCAGAGAGACCGGCGATGGCGCGTTGCTACGTCTGATCGTACATTGTGTTTCCTCCCTGCCAATACCAATACGCGCTCAACATATACGATCTTATGTCCATGTTTCACGTGGCACGTGCGCCTCGCGCAACTCGCATCTCATTGCTGATGGAAATTGACAAATGCAATTCAAAATCACCCGTTAATTTTCATTTTTCTGGACCGAGACAAATTACAGTTGAACGGCACATTTTCCGCTGGTCAGGCCCAGAGTTTCGTTTCTGTGAGAATTTTATCATTTGCTGTCAAATTCTCGCATCTTTGGAATCGATAAAAACCAAAAACAAAACAAAAAACAGTTTCACGGGGAGGCTGTTTCGTGGTGGTCGAAATGGATCTTTAATAATTCTCGGCTACTTGTACTGCATGAAAAGAATTAAAAATAATAATACGACTGACTATGTGGAGAAGTTGAGGGGAAGAAATTTTTTATAAGGGTTGTTTGCATAAATGCATCTGAGGGCTACACAAAAACATTTAATGATCACTATAGCATAATTACAAATTTCCGATTCATGTTTTTTTTTGTTTTTGTTACAGGCTGTAAATTTCCGTCGCACTGGAGCGGCAGTTGGTTTCAATCTGGAGTCCAAGGGATGGTCGTGGTTAACGGGACGAATATTTCATCCAAAGGACAATGCATGCAGGCTGACGGCGAAAAATTTATCATTCAAGAACAGTAAGTTTCTATGAAATGTTTTTTTCTACGCGTGGCGCTAGAAAAAAATGAATTAACGTTATTCTAGTCAAATTTTAACAACGAGAATTGACTTTATGGTAAGATACTTATTATACTTATATTACCTATTGGTAAGAAAAATGAGGAATATTATCCACGATAAATAAATAGGGTGATAGTACTGGCTCAGTGGATTACAATAAGAAGTGGTTTTCGCACAGATGCAGCGATTTGAACCTCACTGGGAACAATAAAAAAAAGTTACATGTCAAAAAACTCAATGACAAAAGTTTATCAAAGTATAATATTTTTCGAATGAAAATATCCATGACGAAAATCTTGTTTTCACACTCAATATCGTTTCAGCCTTTCCAGGCCTGAATCACATTGTTTTTGTAATTCCAAAACGACGATTCTGACCTGTCCCTCGGACTCCAATCAGTATTCTCAAGTGCCAAATTCCTCCAAACTCTTTAAGGACGATCTACTTCCAGGTTTGAATAGTATATCAGAGTCCAAAATGGTTCTAACCTCCGTAGGTTTGAACCGCTTCAGATTAAAACAGTTTTTCTAATTGTCTATTTAGTTTTTGGGTCGCAAGAGACAAACGTTTCATGGCCCAAATCGAATATTGGAAAATAATCACGAGCTCTGCTCAAGGGAAAACCGAATTTCGTTGCATTCCAACGATGTAAACTTCAGCATCGCTGCTATTTGTTGCTCACTCTCAATCGTCACTGCTCTGATGCATTAGTCAGGGAATTATTTCAATGATGCTTGTTGAGTTTCCTTTGTGGATCAGAAATGAACGTGACTAAAATTGATATTTAATAGAACAATGTAAAAACGTGGACAGATGAAAATTTCGGGGGCCTTTGCAATTTGTTCTTTGATTAGACGACAGTCTGGATTGAATTTAAAAAAAAAAACTGTATGAATAAATATTCGCGGTGATGAAATCTTCGATATCTATTTCATTCGTGTTTTTTTTTTTGTATTTCCACAGTAAACCAATCGACCTGGATTTTTTGACTAACATGATAAATGTAAATACATTCGACACGAATGAAAAAAAAGCTCTTTGCCTACATCAGTTCTACTCATCGGCGCACGATTTCCAATTTTTTGTCTCCCAATCACTCGAGAGTACGATGGCATAGGTAACTCATATTGTATCGTGTTAACTCTCGTACAAAGACAAGCATTTCCTCGTTATATCGAGAGATGAGTGAACGTCGCTGCGGGCCAGACTGCAGATTTTATTAATTAACCGTCGATCGTGCGCGGGTAGATCGGATACCAGAAACCCTAGCGTACAGTCGAGAGACACTCACGTTTCACGGTTTTTGTCATAACGTGTGGGAACACACAACGTGCTCAATGAATACAGAACGATCATATTCGGTCACGAACCTTATGCCTCCCTCTCCCTTGTTCACTCTCTCGAGCTCGCTCTTCCTTTCTTCGTCTTTTTGTATCTCTTGTCATTCCGTTTGCGTTTTATCGAAAATACACTCGGACTGAAATTTTCTCATTTTTTATTCCTCATTTCCTTCCTCCCCTGTCTTCCTCTCTCTCTCCCTCTTTTCGGCGCGTTTATACGCTTCTCCACGTCAAAAAAAAACTCCATGCTATCGAAAGTTTGAGTAATTGAAATCGTCCGCGTATTTGAAGACCCTGACACACTTTTTCGCACTGGAAAAATTGGCAATATCATGCTATTTGTGAAGAGACGCTTGTCAATGTACAAATGAAATTGGAATTATTATTTTTTTTTCCGTTTCGTCACATGAAGCTTACATGTGAAGTCCGATGAATCAATCGGAAAAATTTTCATTAAAACCGACCGTAGATTGCACTTTAGAAATTACTCCGATGAAAAAACAGATTTACTCCAATTTATCAAATTGATGCGATGTTCAAGTTTCTAATTAGGAATGAAAATTGCGCATTGGAATAAAAAAAACTCTCCGGAATTGATGAAAAATCTGATGAATATAATCGAACCGCCGATCGTCTCGAATGGAGCCGAAAATTAGTTTTATTTTCGCCTATGAATCACATAATTGGTTAAACGAATGCATCAATTCTGAATAGGAAAGATTGGTGCCTCCCACTGAAAACCTAACCTTAACGAGATGATCTCGTCGGAAAACTCGTGAGTAAAAGATTCCGACGTTCTCGACTACGATCGGATTTCGATACGTGGTTTTTGGGGCACACATAGAAAAAAAATGTAATTATAAAGTAAAGTACAAAAGAAACGAGGATGATATTAAATGAATTTGCTAAAAGTTGTACTCGTTGGAATCGATCCTTCGAATAATTGTTTCCGTTTTACTTTGGCATAATAAATATCTATATATTTATGTGAGCGTTAATACTTTAGACACCGGATTGCCATTGTCTCGGAATGTTTTTGCGCGAGAGGCAGATGTACAAGTGGATGGGGTTGACAACGCCCCGGTGGAATGGATCATTATTGTTTGCGCAAGGCGGAAAAGCAACGAGGAAACATCCTTCTCTTCATTCTTCCTCAGGCTCTTCTGCTTGAAATCTTCTATCCCCTCTTTCCATTTCTTCCGTAACGTTGGGATTACGTTTTGCGTTTTGGAGATACGCACAAAGGATGTCCCGGATCTTGGTACAGCCGTAGAAGAACGAGAAATCGGAGCAACGAGATACAGATATTCACTACGCGGAAGTAGCGGAAGCGGGACAGAAGGAGCACAAGAGCAAAGAGCGAGAGAGATTTCCATTGTATAGCTGTAAATATATATAGATATATATCTATATGAAGCGATAACAACGACCTCGTTGGTGAGGGTCTCGCTCGAATCTAAATCCGCGTAGATTCGTAATCCAAGGATTACACCGCGCCGCTGATCCAATTTCGGACGAGCTTTCGGCACTCGGCTTTGTGTGCGCGAACGTCTGTTTTTGTTGGTGGTTTCCACTTCCGCCTCGGTTCAGCCCGAGGGAAAGGACACGGTTTCTCGCTGGTCTCAAGGCACAAGACCAACAAAAAAATGAACCAGACGTTTCTTTCCAGTCTTGGGCGCAATCTCCCATCCCTGCTCTATCATTTCGAGCATATTCTCAATCCTGTGGCTCCAGTCTTCTCCATATCTTTCCACGTTATCCCGTGACCCTGATTAACATCTGCGTGATAATTCCTCCTCACATTGACGTGGAATAATTTTATCGTTAGATGAGCGAGTCCCAGATGGCCACAAACATTTTTTTCATGAAGTCTCTCACAAAAAGTACATTACGAACAAAATATAATTGCGTAATTGACTCCCTTGACCTTGTGTCTTTGTCGTTCTCGTGAAGGAATGACATAATGGAGGACGAAAGTAATTAACGGAAAATGAGAAGAAAAAAAAAAGATTAACAGTGCCTGAGATTTCTTTTCGATTTTTCAATAAAATGAAATCGACAGAGCGTAACGAAAACAATTAATTGAAATGTAATGAATAAATGAGGCAAGTTGGTTGATAAAGTCAATCGTTTCGGGACAGCAAAAGTTGAACCGATACGCGATAAACCAAATAAAAACAACGCTTAAGTTTTTGGGTCTGGAACAAAGAGTTCGAGAAAGCTTGAAGTTTCAAAATGCCGTATGGAGAGATGCTTGGAAATAGTCGAAGAAGAATAGAAGAAAAAGTTCGGGGCGAAAGGAGTTGGCGAGTGAGGCGGGATACGACTGCGATGTGGAGAAATAAGGAAAGAGAGAAAAAGGAGTTTACGTTGCAGAGGAACGTGAAGCCAATTTTCCGTTAGTTGAGTGTACGCAAATCCTAGGGCAACGTCCTTTTTACTTACCTAAGCGACGTGACTAAAGTTTTGGAGGCAAGAACTGTGAGTATCGATGCTAAGAAAATAGCGAACGACATTGGAAAAATGTCACAAAATGTGTATTTTACATGCACGCTCCCTTATCGATATCCATATCAAGTTTCGTTATGCAAAACTCGGTTCGCGATCAAAGTTGCGTCGAAAAGAGTTTTGCCAGATTAAAAAACGTGGACCAAAGTTATCGTCTCCATAAAAAAAATGTAAATCATTTTTAGCTACAAAGAATTGTTAAAAAATAAATTCCACTTTAATATTTTAAAATCCTGTTCGGCTATTTTTTTGCTCTGGTACGCGAACAAAATACAGGCCGCATAACCGTCAAACGTTTGCATAGAAAGAGAGTAAATACCGCTGGTATCTCGTGCGAGCTTCGACATAGAGAACCAAGCGAGCAAGAAGACATAATAACTGGGAGTTTGAGAGAGGGATGAACGGAGATTAAGCAAATTGAAACGTTGCGAAATCTTGGGTGAGAAAACATATTATATGAACGTATATATATTAACATGGAAACTGCTACTGTATGAGAAAACACAGAGGGCGCAGAGAGTTGTACGAAAACGATGCTGGAGGCTCGGGGTTGTTCGCATTAGGAAATCTAAGACTGTGGTTATATAACTCTATGTGCTTTCCACCCACTGCTTATAATCTACCAAGAGATTTCACGTGGAAATGGAAATGAGAGTGAGGGAGCCATAGAAAGCTGAAGATTATTGCGGTGAGTCGAACTCAGAGCTAAGTTTTAATTAACATAATGGAGAGAGCAAGGGAGACCGAAACATTGACGTTATTAACCCCCTGCCGTGATCGTTCGCCTTTACCATGTCGAGCAATTCCAAGGAAAAACATTTGGAAATTGGGTCGAAAAGTACTGGAGACAATTACATCATTGATTATGTTAATTAGGCAACAATTTGCCAGTCTCAATTCTTTAGCACTTGACCAGGACTGAAACGCTCCAGACATTTTCGATCTTCATTAGATACAGGTGACGTTTTTCCCAACAGCATCCAACCAGGATTTTTCCGTCCGGTTTTGATTTTTTGAATTTATCGATATCCGGACCAGAGACTGTTAATCGGTTGGTCATGAATGAATTCTCATCAGGTCAGTCTTGCCATGATCGAGAATCAGATTCTGCCATTCATGTCAGTCATTCGAGAAGTTTGTTCCTACCGAAATTGAAGCAACAAATCTGTCGTCCTGTGCCAGGATCGTTACGTGAAAAAAAAAAATTAAGACACGCTCGGATAAAATCGGGTAAAATTTTATATCGAAATAATGATCGTAATAATTTTTGCCTCGCTGGGTAACAAGTTCCCGGGAATTCCATTATAATATTGACCGTAAGCATTTATTACGTCGTTTCACGGAAGGGTTAACACGTTTTTATCGCGATATATATCCAAAGAGCCAACCAGCGGAAAAGAGAAATATTTTTATGACCCTAATACCTCGGATTTTAGAGCCCGGAATATAATAAGGCCGAGAAGCGTTTTCTTGGATTTCTGACCAGTCGTTGCTGTAGAGGGCTGATTAAAATGCAATTGGTAAGCGACCGTGACGTTGTTGGGTGTTGGCCTGTGCTTTTTTTTCGTCCGGAAATAAATCCTGAAGTTTCTAGGCGTGAGTGGCCCAATTTTAAAAATGAAACATTACACCGATTAAACATGAAAATGAACAAGACTACCTCGTAATTATTATGAAATATGGTTTAATAAGAAACTCCCAAAATCATAGCACACTCAAAATCGCATTGATCCAACAATCTTATATATGAATTTCCAACCTTCTTTGTCGAATGTGAGAACGTCATTCAAATCAGATTATATAACTTATAGTTGGACAGGAAATATCCTTGATGTGGTTCAAACCAATAGCGCAAAGCACCAAACTCATCAATCCTGTTTCTCCAGAGTATATCGACTGTAAGGAAGACAACAGTCATAATGACAAACGCTCCATCCAACTACTAACACAGTTACGGAGCTCTCATCAAAATTTATCTAATCAATCAATCGTCTAATCAACCACCTTATGCGCTGATGGGCTATACAATCTATGCTGATCCATAGTGTCATCTTAGTTATCTTATACGTGCATCGAACTTGGATATAAGCTGATACCCAGTCAATTCTCTCATCTATACGATCTAAACCTATACACGGGCAGAATCGAAAGCGAAAATGTTTCATTACGGGCCAAAGTCGCAGATTTTTACTGTGCCGATTGTCAATTTTCATTAAAAAACAATGGAAATTATTATCGAAATTCGCTACAGTATTTTTTGTCGTAAAAATTTATATTTGACCAAGTAAATATCGTCCAAGATTCAAGTTCATGCTCTGATTCTATCCCGTGGAGATAATTTTTCCACTTCAATTCACTTTTTGTCAAAATTAACGGAATTCAATTCGTTGCCTAATAAAATGCTGCAGAATTTCTAGAGAAAAATTCAGAAAGTAGTGAACACATTTCTCCGAATTTTTCATTAATTTCTCATCATGTGATGAAGTTTTATCCAAAAACATGAAGAATTTTGATCATCCCTATCTAAACGTGGTTCTTGATCAGATACTAGATTTCATGAAGTTTACTTTTTTTTAAATTATTTCAAAATGCAACACTAATATTATGAGATAAAGCGAAAGAACAAAAGATTTTTAATTACCTGAAAAGATCATTTCCAAACGTAACTGCGGCGTCGATCTACAACTAAATAATGAAGAACATTGTTGGATGTTATCCAATACCTCTGTACAGGGATTTTCGCTCGAAACTCGAAAAACTTTTTTGCTCTATATTTGAGTTATATCGAGGTAATTATTTTCCACATTCCCTATCCTCCGGTTCCGCGTTTACGAAGGGAGGATTTTCTTGTTAAAATATATATGTAGATGGATATGTACATTGCAAATGTATATTAGCGAAAGGTTCAGAGCGTGAGTGTATTATTTTCAGAGCCTCAGGCGTGGGATTCACATCGGTCGGAACCAACAGTCCCTTCGATAAATTCTCCAAAATATTTGCCTCCCCCAGAGCCTTGGGCTTTTTTGTTAAATTCGTAGGGTCATGAGAGATCATTATGTTCAACCCCACCGGTAATAATGATACAAATCATCGTTGAATTTCATAGTTTTCACATAATTTTACCGAATACCATTCAAGTTAACGAGTCCACGATTAAAAAATATAAAAAAAGGTTGTACCTAGGAAGGAATTTACATCCTGATAACGGGGCGCTCCCCTGACGTTAAGATTTCAAACGGCAATCGTTATTTCAGCCAACGAGAAAGCTTTTTTATTACTTTAAAATTCACAAAAGTTTTTCCATTTATGCAAAGAAATCGATCCAATTACAAAAATTCAGATTATTTCCCGTTATTTATTTGATCTTTTGGCCTTGACTTTTTAAACTGCGATACGATTCCCGATCATTATAATTGAGCGTGTCAGTTAATCGTTTTCGTTGAATTTTTACTTCGTGAATGTGACTTTTCCCAAAAATATACGAAATTTTTTGTTTTCGTTTTCTGATGCTTACCATTTGAAGAAAAAAAGTGACTCCAAATTCGAAATCTTCTTTCATTCCGACGTCGGTAGCGTTGATTTTTCAATTTCCATTTTTCCATGTATTTCTATGTGTATAACGACATCGACTAGTTTTACGAGCTCACACGCCGATATATCTCTGTCCCCGGACATCTCACGGGATATGGTCTCGTAATTGTTGTCCTACGGTCGATTCAGTGGACGGTCCATATAGAATCCGTGGGAAGAAATCAATAAATAAAGTGTAGTGCTCCCTGGGTATCGCAGGCAATAGACGCCAGGGTAGGCGTGTGGTAGCGGTTGATTTAAGTACGAGGTGTTTCATACGCCAAAACCCGAACAAAACGTTTGACCCATTCGAGAAAAGTCTAAGTTTAATCGGGTCGGAGACGAGAAAAAGTTTATCCGATGAAACATCATAAATCATCAAAAATTTATTCACAAAAATAACGGAACGAAAATATATATTTTTTTTTAATGATTTTTTTGGCTTTTCTGGGCGTGTGTCTGTCCGGCTTTCCTGCTCATTAAAGATTTTCGTGAGTGATTCATTGAAAGGTTCAAATGAATCATTGACTATGAGGACGGTTATGATTTCTGAAGATTTGACGTAGAATACCTCGAATGTATGCGGAAGCAGGTCGATACTCCAGTGTCTACTATAATGTGGAAAATCTATAATGGTCGTCGAGTTTTTTCGTTCCATATGCTTGATCAGTATCCAGTGTCGTGTGAGTGCATGCGTTTGACAGTTTCAATAATATTGTAGCGATTTCGGAGATGAGAGATGAGTTGTGAGAGGGAGAGAGAGAAAAATGGATGAAATTGTCGGACGACGATCGAATAATTCGTAACAGCGGTGAAATAAATTGCGATAAAAAAGGTTTCTTTTATCATTGAAACCGTGACTCAAAACGATCACCACCGAAAAATAATCAATTACAACAAAACAAGTTGCCCGGATTATCCAGATAAATATAAAAAATAACGTTAAAAAATCATTTCATGTTCCTGTGCAGTTGATCAACAAAGTGCAACAATAAAGTATGCGAGAATTCTTGATCCTTTTTTTTTGCAATTTCATAAAAAGTATTTTCTAAAAAGTTTTCTTATGGGGACGCAATAGAGAAAAAAAAATGGTGAAAGGTCCATATGGATGGAAATTCTCTGGATTATTTCTATATAGATCTGCGTATGTATGTAAATGTGGCCGTAAATGGAATGTAAGAAGTAGGTACATAGAGGAATCGGCGTTTCAGCGTTAACCGAGCGTGTACCGGGAAACCTTTAACATTCTAACGGCTTGGTTTCCGCTCGGAGGTCCGATGGTGCGACCAGGAACGCCTGAAAGGCACTGTGTATATAGGCTCCTGCCAGAATAGAATCTCATTCCTGAATAACACGCGAACACAAAGGAATGAGTCGTGCATACACGATTCCAGTGTGGACACTGAAGCGAATTTTATTCGTAAGCAACTGCAATGTTTTTTTTTATAACAATGATTCAACAAGTAATGAAAAGTTTTTTTTCAAATATTTTCATGCACGTGTGATTCATGCACGTATTCGTGAAATGTCAATTTTTGAAGTTTCCATGTCTTTGGGGTTGTAAATTCTTCCTTGCTTACGTCGAATGCCCTGAATAAAAACAATAACTTTTCATACACAATTTTCTTTGTATAGCTCAATGGTATCGTAATTATCGTTTAGTTTGATAAACGCACGCAACCAAGGCCTCTGTTCAACTTTGACCTGCAGTAAATAACGACAGGGTGGAATCGATGGTAAATTGACTCTTTCGCATAAAAGCCTCAATGATTATTCATATAGTTGGTGCAACACAGAATTGCCGGAGTAGTCCTTTGATCAATATTCTCCTCCGAAATTTTTGTCGAACTAGGGAAATTCAAACATTCTCTGAACGGAATCAAAGTGAGGTGGAAAGAGCCCTTCCGCCCCCTTCAGCCCTTCAGCGAGAATCTGCGTCACTCCGATTATTGATGAAATTCCATTTGGAACTGCATAAATAATCGTTCGATGAAATCCGATGGACCAATCGAATGAATAATCCATAATTTGATATTAGCTCAAGAGCTATGAAAACAGTCGGAACCAAAATATTCTGGATTGTCGCGAGTTTTTGCTGACACTCGAAACTGCGGCCTGCATGCATCCGCGTCGTTCACTGCTTATCTGAATAATTAAGATAACGACAAAAAGTTGCCCACATTTTCACCCATGCGATCGTGCAGGGTTACGGTAAAGTTTTTTCTTATGTTGGAATGTCAGATACGAAGCGTTAGGAACGTAAAAAGGTTTGGGAGTAAAACCGAGAAATTTTTAGGACTTTTTCCATCAAGGGTAACTTTTCATGAGTGCAAAATACATCTGCTGCTTTTTCGACTTGTTCTTTGCCGACGTTGAGAGAGAAGGAATGAGGAGGACAGGATTGACCGACCATGAGACAAGGATTTGTCTCACGTTTTCTATATGGATATAAGCTCATCCTTGCATGGAATCATTAGTCAATTAAACGCAGAGGACCGTAGAAACCGTAGAGGTTTGTCTCGTTCTTTCTTCCTCCGGTCCACGTACGTTGGGTCTGTAAATCCGATTCTGAGAATCAAGACGAACAACAGAACATGGTATCCTATCTTACGCACGAAACAGGGGAGTTCGTTTTCCCTCACAGAGCCACACTTGACATCTAGAAAGATTTGCTCGCAGCGAACTGTATTTCTTTCTTTAATTATTCATATTTCTCGAAATGGTGTTGTCACTTCATTAGACACTTTTCGAATTGCATTTATTTTTTCAAAGTGTTTCAAAGCAAAAAAATATTCAGGCAACGAGATCTATTCGGTTCATGAAAAAAACGTTGAGTTGCTCAACGTTGAATTATTATTAAATAACCAAAATATATATTTTATAAAGGGCAGAAATAAATAATTTGAACGATATTTTTTTTGTCAGGAATTTAACAATTTTACATATCGGAATTATTTATCGTGAGCTAAACCGAGAGACATGTGATGATCTCAAAGTCTCAATACTAATTGATTTTCTATTCTCGTCCCTTGGCAATGTTTGTCCGCGGATGCCTAGATTCTCCGCTCTTAGGCCACTTATTTATTAATTTGTTCACACGCACACCCACACAACAATTGTTATTTTTGCTAGTGTCGCCAATTTGAAAACCCGCAAAATGGACTAGGTGGTGGATAGATTCAAGGACGTTGAATCGATCAGTTTGCTGAGAAATCGATGAGGTATTAATTTGCCGAGCGTCAGTAAAATCGACGGAGAAGTAGAAAAGTAAGAAGAAAAATAGTCGGCACATTTCTATACTTTTTTCATTTTTGTGTGGTTTTCGCTAGAGTTTCTGTTTACCCATGTGGCTCAGACAGAAGTGTATATATTGGGAGAAGATGGGAGAGGTTCTTCTCTGTTCTTCGACCTGTGCACACAATTTTATCAGGCCAACTGCGGGAATGACCCACAGTGTGCAAGTAATATCGTCGAAGTGGCGTTGCTCGAAGCAAGGAGGCTCTCTCATTCTGACCATAGTAGGGTGGATAATAGTATATACCACGAGCAGTGGCAGGACCAGCAACGAGCACTATGAAAGCAACGACTGACCACAGCACTGCTATGGTCCTAGGTGATTATATATATGAACGTATATCGAGACACGTGGACAGAGAGAGAGAGCGAGAGAGAGAGAGAGATATATGTATATATTGTATATGTATGTAATAGGATGGCTGCCAGGCACGCAAGTTATGTGCTGAACGTGAGCTGGAGACGACGACCTACGACAACGACCCCACGACAGAGCAGCACTCTCTCCTTATACTCTTTTCTCTCGTTTGTTCACGAAGAGCCATAATATAGAATACATGCCAGCCACCCTTTCACTTGGAGCTTTCTGCTCTAGATCTCTAAGTTCCTTTTTTTTAATCAATTTCTTCCTGTGAGGATTAATATATATCTTTGTACAATATACAGAATGATACATATTATACAGACATATGCACTTTGGATAGAATAGAAAAACGTAAGTACTTCGTCGACGATGCTCATTTAGGATGCCACTCACAGGACTAACCACATGACTGACGATTTGTCGACGATGACGACTCTTTACAAGAAAAATGTGAGGACGTCACATTACGATTGTCAACAAACATTGTCTTCGTCCCTCTTTCCTTCTTGTGGGAAAATACTGACGGGCACTAATCCAGTGATCCCATTAGCCATGGCACCAATGATCGTAATTTGATTAATAATTTCATCTCAATCTGAACGCTGCTGAGCTCGTTTCCATTGGCTACAAATTAATAAAAATAATGGAGTTATTAGAAATCCAAACACCTACGAATAATCATTTCATTTATCGGCGTTGGAAGACTCAGGAATCCTGCTAACGCTGGTCCATTACTTTTTCTATCCATTACTCCTAATTAGTATTTTTCAATCAGGGAAGAGTATGACAAAATACGATTTTGATAGCACAGTTGCATTAGCAACGATCTTTCTCGTGCCGAGTGAAGTCGCGGAGACAGCTAGTCATATGATACGAACACCAACATATTTTATACGTCTTCCAACTATTCACCGTTGGCCAGTTTTTTTAAGCGCAAAATTTGGAAGATTATATTTTTCTACGTATGAAAATTCACTGTCTGGTAATGATCCAATAAGAAAAAAACTTCAAACTCACAAAGACCCAAGACCAGGCTGGGAAACAGCTGGGAGACTATTATCCTTTTTTTTTCAATGCAGCATGATGGGAACAACATTTTGCTGGGACCAGTAACGAGTTTATTTGTGATAAGGCAGTTTGGTTTTCCATTAGCTATAGTGTTTCGTAAATGGACGGTTCAGCTATGGAAACTTATATACCTCTCTGCACTACGTGTGTGCATGTGTGCCTGAGCGTAATCATAATAGAGACGCAGCTTTGTTCCCTACCGCCTCTCTGCATTTCCGCATTGTTTG
This sequence comes from Campopleginae sp. 14b, assembly GCA_030522525.1. Lineage (NCBI taxonomy): Eukaryota > Metazoa > Arthropoda > Insecta > Hymenoptera > Ichneumonidae > Campopleginae sp. 14b. Next base: position 50,165 of record JAPYYS010000285.1, read on the forward strand.
AAATCAATAAACCTTGGCCCAGGGCGACACACACACGACGAAGGGATTCTAATAGATTTACTGAGTATATTGGAACATAAAGAAGACTGGGTATATTCTGGTTACTGAAAAATGCACTGACCGTGGGCAGTTAGCTCTAGTTAATGTCGAAATGAAATTAAAGTTCGCTTAACGCTTATAATCGATGTCGCTGCGTGAACAATTTTTCAGAACGAATTCATTGGAAATTTGTAATGCTTCGATAGGCATCTGCGTAAAATTGAATTCTTGTCCATTTTCTTGTAGTTTTTAGTTTCGATCAGCTTCACGGGCTTTTATAGTGAAAAAAGTGGAAAAAACCCAATCAAACCCAAACAAACGAAATGAGAATCGTTTAGAGAGGACGAATGGAGCGGGTTTAATATTTTTGCATTTTTTCGCGAGGTGGAAATCGAGTCAATCCTTCAAGAATAAAGCCTTCGTAGTAAAAAAGATTCGTGCTTCGCCCAGTGGATCATTCTTGTCCTCGTTATTCTTACGATCGGAAGTCTACACGCGTCGATAGGCATATTAATCGATCGACGGTGGCTTATTGGGCGATGAAACATAAGAAATTATTGAGAGGTCTTGTTGGAGAGGGCGCGACAGGAAAAGGAGGATGGGAGAAAAGGGAGTGAACGGAAACCGTGCGTTCATTGCTAGGGGTGTTTTCAACCCTCGTCTGCTCTGTGTAACTCCGTACATTTCATCGTCGATTGAGTATTGATTGGCGAATCAATTAACATTCAATTCAAACCTCCGTTCTATTTCAACTTCATGGAAAAATGAAAAACACGTTTAATTTCAATTTTTATCAAAATCTTTTTTTTTTTTTTTTCCAAATTAAAAAAACAACATTGCCTCTCAGTGCAGAAAGGTTATGTCCAGTTGTTTTGGAAAAGTGTATAGTTTCGCTGGAGGGTAAGCGCAGCATCAGATTTTCGAAATATCAGCGAATAACTGGTACGTTCTGAATATTTATGATGCTCGTAAAATTGATATGAAATACCCTAAATTCGGGTATTTCCATATATGTCCAGCGCAGCACATAGAATGTTGCTGGCAGCTGAAAATTCTCGTTAAAATTCGAATTCTCGAAACGATCATAAGCGAATTGTTAATGGCTAAATAAATTCGCGATTCAAGACAGATGTTTGTTCATGTGCCATTTCAAATAATAACTGGGAATATTGGTATACAAAGTTTAGCCATTTGAGTCAACATGTACACAAATAGTCGGCTTAATTCCTCACCGGCATTTATGTCAGTGTAACACATTGCGGATTGCAAACAATCAGGAAGCCTCAATCACTCTCTACGAGCGTCCGTTGCTTTTGGTTATATATTTATCGCTTTCAATCAAAGCGGATCAAAAATCAAGTCCACACGAACGAAATTCCTGTTACGAATGAAAATTGGTGTAAAAAGGGCCGCCATGTCTCTTAATGTTGCTTGATGTCGTTTGCACTTTGATCAAAAGTTTGAAAGTCGTGAGTACGACAACAATAATATTAAAGCACCAAAGGCAGAGATATCTTTACCTTTTTGAATGTCTCTTTTCGCCTGAGAAAATTATGGAAAACGAATAGGACCGAAAAGTAGGGCAAATATTTTTACGCACATACTATGTGTTCGGAAAAATTCGATCGTTTTTTACAAACATTGCAATGAGTGCAGTATCGACGATATCTCCGTGACAAAGTTCAAGTGTGAGAGCGAGAGAGAGAGAGAGAGAGAGAGAGAAGCAGGGAGCTCGGTGAATAAAATTTGTATTGTATACTCCTGAGACCAGTGGGGCGAGCAAATTATTCGTTTTGTAGAATCGGGTATACACCACTCCGCGACGTTTTCATTCTAGTGGTTTTCACATCCGCCGATGCTCGGAAAAATAGGTACAACGGCACTCCTGCGTCGCGCTCGATCCCATATCGCCTATGGCTATTTTCCGCTCACCCTATTTTCTTCTTGAATACTTTTGTACTCACATTTTACAAAATATATATCGACTGTATATGTATGTACATAAAAATACACAAATACCTTTGTATATCTATGCGTGCACTCATAAGTGTCGAGGTCCAATTTCTCACGTATGCCGTTCACATACAATTCCAGTCTTTCTGAAGATGCGGATAAAATAAAATGTTGTACAGGGATAGGAAGAAGTAAATATCAAAGGATACAATTGTGCACAAAACATTTTCGAAAAATAAGAACATTAAGGGGTTCTGCCATGGCAGAAATTCCATGGGATTCCTGGGCCAAGAAGTTTTGTACTTTACATGTCTCGAAATTCCGCTCAGAAACTTTGTTCTGCGGGATTTTATTTTTAGACGGTGGTCGGAACAGAATTCGGTAAGAGAAACCCTCTCGATAGTTATCGTCTTTCTTAACCGTTTTGTTTTCTCTGTATTGATTAGAACGAGCTGAACCAAATTTCTGAGTTGCTTTTCAAATGCTCTCCACTTTGCCATCGTCTGGGTCGTCTTCTCCTTAAAGTGTTCTGAACTCGTTGGATGGGAAGTTCCTGGTTGACGTTCAAACATTTCGGAGCTGATATTCGACGCTGACAAGTTTGTTTGCTCCGAAATATTTGACTCTATGACGTCTATATTGACCTATGACGACGATGCCGGTTAAATAAATTTATCAAATCCAGAAAAAAACACCATTCACAATATCTCATATGATTGTTTCTATTGCCATTACCATAATAATAATTATAGTTTATTGTTAATGACACGATAAAGTATCAGAGTGACCAAATTATTTTTATTCCTTGAACTTGGACTCGTTCGACATTCGTAAATAAATCAAAGAAACCAGAGATTTCTGTTGTTCCGATACTCTGGTCAACGATCAATCGACCGCTGGATCATTTTTATTCTCTCATCAATTCAGTATCTCCGTCTCGGAGCCATTTTCTTTCTGGTCTCCATGGATGAGGGAAATTCTCAGAAATAAATTAACCAGCGTTAATGTCAGACTCGAATATTACCACTGGAACGCGTCCGCGGAAGCCCGAAGGGAATGGAGAGCTGCAGACGCGAGAACTAGCGGATCGCTGACGTTGGACGACAAAAATTGGGTCAACCCAATTATGCACGAAGCAACTGGATTTTCCAGGTACCGTGAGAAAAAATATGAGAGAGAAAGGGAATGCGACAGCAAGAAAAAGCGAAAAAGCTTTAGAAGCGATCATCATCTTCATTTGTCTTCATTCTTGCGACGTTCTTCGTCATTAGAGAAACATTGTTTTCCTCGTTGACTATCCAGTCGTGGAACCTGCTCATCCCCTCAGACATATACTCCATTTCATTGATTCTATTAGAATTGTGCTTCATTAAGTCATGCGCAAGAACGAATCTCCAGCATATCAAGACACACAGCTTATTTTTATATTTTCTTGAATAAAATCCTTTTCTAGCTGCTGACCATACATATTAAGGATATGAGGAGAGCCCGCTCCGTTCGTTCAAAAGTTTGACAGAATCACAAATAAAATGAAAACGAATCAAGCCCGTCTCTGGGAGTGACAAAGCGAACTTGTCGAAATTTCGGAAAGGGGAAACTGTAATCATTGTCATTCCATGATAAAAGCAGTGGCTCTGGATCCGAAACAATTAATGAAGAAAATCTCAATTGTCTACAGACGTCTTAATTGTGGAAATCAACAATATTGCTAGTAGCAGCAGTCACCATGGTGTCTGGTAAACAATTTTGATTAACCGATGACACAATGTGATGTTGAAGAAAAAAAAGCAACTCGTCGCGGCAAAAAGTAAGAGATCCGTGAAGCTTCTGCGCGCCTCCACTTAAAACTTACTACGGCAAATTCTCTCTTCCCTTTGTTAGTGAACATTTTGTGAATCTTGTATGACACTTTATACAGGCGGCGGTTATTCGTTATCTACGTGTAAAGGTTGAAACCTTATACCGTGCTCTAGCTTTGTCTTAATCCCAGACTCTCGACGTTTACAAAGCTTTTTGTAAACAAGTTCCAGTCCCCGCTCTCGTGGTCCCTTAGGAAACTTTGGCATTCAAGCATTGCGGGAATGAAAAAATTAACTTGCTTCTGTAAGCCTGATGCAGGATTCTTTTTCTTCATATTCTGATCTTTGGAAGCTCCGTAGTCCCTGGCAGGCTTAATTGGAAGCGGTAAAGTTCGACATATTTCACGAAATGAATCACGTACTCGGAATAATCACGACGTGGCACGCGACAAGCTGATTATTCTTTGAGTTATTCCGGCTCTCAGCGCACGATTCAATAAAATACGAGAGAGCGAAAGGGCGAAGGGATAAAATGAGAGATACGCGAAGAGATAATCGCGACAGGGAAAGAACGACAAGAAAATGTGATTCATGGATAATCCACAACGTTGTTAGAACGATACGTGTGATAAAACGAGATAAGAAGTCACGTCTGACCATTAAGCTCCCCCACCACTTTCACCGCTTCCTCGAGAAGGGTCTCGTGTGATTGCAATGAAAAAGTTAGCAATAAATATTTGATGTGGATGAACGTGATGCAATTTTACTGAGATGCCAAAACTGTTGGATCGTTTCTCGCTGTTAGAAAAGTTCACAACGCAAAACACGATTGTCTCGGTGCTCGTGAGCCCCAACGAGCATTAACTCAATTCCCTTGAATTAGAGCCGTCGAGAGACCTGAAAAAACCATCAAGTTTAATCCCTGCCAAGCTCGATATCGTCTTTTAGATTTATTTTTCTCATTCTCCCCTGCGGAGACGAGGGAAAACTACTCTGCTGCACATTTCCGTAACGATCTTTTTTTCTTTTACTTTTATTATTTCCACCATCTAGTTTTCCTTCCCTATTTTTTTCCTTCCTTTTTACATCATAAAACTTTCAAGTCAATCGTAAAAACTAAGTCGATCGAACGTTTTATCTTCCAGGGATTGTCTCCGGTGCATCGTCATGCACGAGAAACATCCAAACGTTCTGCAGTACAAGGAAAGTGAGTATTTCTGCAACATTAACTTTTTCTACCCTTTCCGATAATATTATAGGGAAATGTTCATATCTATAGATTCCTTACTCCACGCGAAAAGAGTAATAGTCAAATGGAAACATTATCTTGTTCCTATGCCACAAAATTTTGCTCATACCCGAGAAATTCGCATGTAAATAAATTTTATGTTATTCAAAAACATTCCGCACGCACATAATTTTCCGTTTTATCATTTCATTCATGAAGAAAATTGAAAATATTGAAAATTAAATTCGAGGGGAATCCCGTAATTCATTCCATCCAAAAAAAAAGGAAAAAAATAACTCGCGGAAAGTAACGACCATTTTTTAGTCGCCTCCTTGACTTTTATGAGCGATAGAGAATCGCTTTAACAATCTCAACTGTTTTTAATCAAAATTATAAATCCAATCGAGTAATTACAACGAAAATTTCTATCCAAAACCATCAAATGAGAAAACTCAACTGCAGAGTTTGTAAAAGAATATCCAAATCTTCCCAACGCTGCATGATATTGAGGTAGCAGTATCGCTATACCGTTTTTCCAAAGAATTTCCGAAAGTTGTCAAGAGCACGTAGGAGCACCGTTATAAAATTTATTCAAATTTTTTTAACAAGGATCCACCATTTCGTCCTCGAAATATAATGCCACGATAAAAACCGGCACAGTTTTCAAGGGTTCTCAATGGTTGCGGCAAAAAAATCGAAATTCCACGGAAATAACGCCCAAATTTTGCGCCTAGTTTTTTTAAGTTTGCGTAAAAAAAATGATTTCGACCATTGAATTTCGGCGATACAGCGGTATAAATGAAAATCTTCGGAGGGATCAAAAAATTGATGCGTTTTGACGTTTCTGAAAACACACAATACCGAGATAATACAATTATTCCACGAGTGATGTTCAAGCCCTTGGGAATTAGCTGGAGCATTATTATTCGAACGTGTCTGTGGGGACGCTGCTACCTCAATACGACGCTGACAACACCTCGAATATTTTTGTTTCGAGGCTCACGTTGAAATTTATTTTAAGGGTTGAGACGTGTTGCTAAAAAATGCAATTTTTTGACAGCATACTGTCTCAAGAGAGCCACAAATTTCGGTGAAGCGTGCAATAAATTAGCTGGTGACGCGGTCCTTTATTCGCTCTTCCGTTCGGGAGCTGCGCCATCGCCATGTCCCATAAGAGGACCCTTGGAGTTTACTTATAGCATAGGAAGTGACGGCAAAGAGTGCACTAGCACGTCGTCGTTTGCAGAGGCTTGTACACAGGATTCGAGATTACTACTCCGTTATCTAGCGTGTCCTGACGTCGACAACACTGAAAGTACAGGTAAAACATTTTATTTCTAAAACCATTAATTTTTCTTTATAAGAAAAATGCCTTCAGGGATGCAAAATTTTATTCAGAACTTTATTTCATCACTCAAAATAATTCAATTCCATATTTCCACCTCGTGACCTCTTTGCAAAATTAATGAAGCTCTAAATTGGAAACGGTCGATCCCAAAACTTCGAAATCGAAATGCCGATATTTCTATGCTTCGGTTAATTTTCACAGTTTGCACTGTGCACTATACAAATATTTCAACAATAAATTTATTATGTGAAGCGGTATTTCAGGCTTTGTAACTTATGTAATTGTTTACCATGAAGGAATTTTTCATTTTCATTTCAAATCGTAACTTAAATTGTAATTGAGAAAAACTGTAAGTTTTACAGCTTTTCTACGTAGAGTTTGAAACGTCGATAGTACTTATGAGGCGAGTAGAGGAAACATAAGAAACTAGGAGAACAAAAGCCACCAAGCATTTTCTCTTGGCACACGAAAAATTTCTCAGAAAATTGTGTTATTAAATCTTCCTCTTTATAATATTTCTTATTTTATTTTTGATGTTCTTGCCGTTACTTTCTCATCCTCGTGACTCGGTAAGACGTGGAACTGGAGTGTCTTGCTACGTGGAAAGAGGGCAGCACTCAATATCTCGTGGCTCGTAGATTCTTCAGAAAAACTGAACGCAGGCTCTCGAACGACGAGGAACGATACAGATGTTTCGTGTATGCCAAAACGTCCAATAACACGTGGAGTCTTGCACAAAGCGGAGATGCAACGTGCTCTGCGCTTGACAGTGTTACTGACGGTGCTAGAACGCTTAAAATGACACAAAGTAAGTGAATTATCATGTTTCGTTTCAACAACTTACTATTCATTAATAAACGACCGCCATGCATCCGGAGAGGTCAACAAATTTTATGCAAAAAATATTCCCCTCGATTCCTGCGAAAAATTACTGACCACAGTTCTTTTTTCGCCCAAAGCTGAAGCGTACGATGAGTACATCGTTCTTTCATAAAAAGTATAATTAAAATTGAAGCCGGTGTTTTGGAATTTCTGGCTCCATGTATGCCCCTCAGCAAAATTCGTATTTGCAGTTGCAGAATGATCAGAACTGTGGGTTATCAATTTTCAGTTCATCCCGTCGTCTCTTTGTTCGCGATATTTTCCTCGTTAACGTTTTCCCGAATATATTAACATCCAATTACAATGAATGTTTAACGTAAAGCCATTTGTAGAATATTTGGAGAACTATGGAAAATTTATACATTATAACGAATTCTCTTCATCATGAAGCTGAAAATAAAATAAGTTCATTTCTCATGAAAGCACCGAATGAACAGACACCATGATCGATAATTCACAACCCACTATATCAACCATAAATGTCCATCGCTGGGAAAACTGCCAGGATTTGTAAAAAGGGATTAACGAATCTTCCGTATTTACGTCTAGTTTTTATATAATCGACCTTTCCGAATGTTTAATTAAAAAAGCAAATAAGTTCAGGCGTTTTGCCATATTGGTCATTCGTTAAATCCTGGAGTTCAATCTGTGCTGTTCATTCATAAGAAAATGTCGAAGTCAACAGGAGCAGGGCTATTTTTCTAGACTGCAAAATGAAGAATACTCAAAACTGTCGATAGTCCAAACCAGTGTGATTAAGTGCATGTCTGAGCTGCATTAGGAGGTCAAAGAAACGTTGATAAACTTTGAAATTCGAGCAAGTTTTGAAGCACCGCAAAGTTAACATAACTTTGGTTCATCGACCCGACAATGTCCGGCATAAAGGATTCTCGAGAACTTGGTTTACCAAGAGCAAGCTTTAGAGAAACAATGACCGTTTTGTACCGTAGGATAGAGCAGGGGAGAGAGGAAAGGGAGAGGCAGAGAGAGAGAGAGAGAGAGGGTTCGAAGTTCGTTTTTGGTCTCGGAAACGCTGGAAGGTCTGCATGGGGATCCATAGAAGATTGTACACGGTACGAGAATTTTGCAGGACACGAGATGCAAATACCATGTGGAACGTTTTCTCGCTCACACGCACAGGCACATTATGTATATGGTAGTGCACAAGCTTCCAGACCCACATAGAAACACACCCACACAGTGTTAGCCACCAATACCTCTTTATGGAAAGGTATATATGTGTAGAAAGCGAGGGATGTGTTGGTCGAGCCACATCTCAAACATTTGGGGTTGCATCGTAACCGGAAGCCGCTTACGACGCCCTAGCTCGTCAGCTTCGTGCAATTCGCACCCCTACACATTAAAGGGGTGAGGCAAAGACGGAGGGCCGGTAGTATCCGAACTATGAGAGATTCGCGGACACTGAATCGCATTCTTGGGCCCGGAACGCAGTATCAAGAACGGAAACCACGTTATGCAACTACATGTCACACTTCCATTTATGTACATTGAGAGACGTTCTCACCCGGAATTTCTGTGCTTTCGAAAACTCTAGCCAAATGGATGAAAACCATTTTTCTCAATTTCATCATCATTTATCACTAATAATCGATAATTATCATTGATTTTTTCAAACATAGACATAGAATTGAGATTTGTGCAGACGATCGGTTCATATAGAAATCAGAAAACTTTGGACCAATCTATTATCCGCAGAACTACTGATAAGACATTTATTTGCAATAGTTCTATTGACTCATTCGGTGTCTGGCCATATGCAGACCATTACTACTTGCAACATTCACCACCGAGTCTCGTCTCTGCCGGCGTTCAACGCCACGAAACGGACGATGTTTCGGTTCGAATGATTCAATGTTATTCGAAGGATTCTCGAAGCTGCTAATGCGGAAATAAAACATTCGTTTGGCTAGCGCAAAGCAGCCGCTTCAAACTTTGATATCGTCGGTCTGATCAGGACAAATCAAACGTACCAGAAGAGGGCACAGAGGTCGACATTTCCGTTTTGACGTGTAGAATAAAATACAGGAGAAATATGAAAAAGTGGCGTTCTAGAAATATAAACGCGATTCCATGTCGAACAGCCATTTTTCCGTAATTCATAATTTAGTCTTGCCCCTGAGCAGACGAATTGAGAAACGTGGAATAGGAGCAAACGACTGAGGTGGGAGTTCAAGGAAGGAGAAGTTATCTAGACATGACGCAGGGCATGTTAATATTTCAAATCGTAGATCAAGCTGGCTCGATCCTCGTAAATTTTCTTCTGCAGCTATGTAAGCAGCTTAAAAATAACGGCGCTTTCCGACGAATCCATTAGCAGCGAATGTCCACTGGAACCCGAAATCACTTGCATAAGCGACCATGTTCAGTAGACGAAGGATAAAAAAGAAACATATCAATTTTAAATGCAAAAAAAATTACCTCGACTAGAATTTTGCTTCGAAATCAGATCAGAACCAAACCAGAACCCGATGAGGTTCAAACAACCTCTTCTTCAGGCTCAACTTATCAAAACTCAACCGAGGCCTCAAGGTTTCCACATGTTCCTGGTTAGAATTTCCTCACCTCATTCTGACCAGCATTTTCCCATAATATATCGCCGAGTTTTGATCAGGCAGACCTTGGTAAACAGCTACACATTTTACTTATCCTGACTACGACCTGAATGAAGCCTCGACAGGAAAATTTTGGCATACTTGAATAAATCCTTTCTCTGGTCATCCTGACCTAATTCCAAACGATCCTCGATCAGGTCACCTCGTCCTAATCCAATGGATTCCATTCCTGCTCATCCAGATGTCGTCCTCAGACAACCGCGTCGAACTTCGATACATTTTATCTCAAGTGATTGAATAGTGATTATATGAATCTTGCTATTCTTGAATAAACTGATCGGTGATAAAGCTCCTGACTCAGTTTCGAAAGTGAACTACGGAGGAACTTAGGACTTAACCTGGTCGAGAGCTCATGGATGCTCAGGTAGAATTATATTGAGGATACTAGCAAAGCTTTATCGTTTCGAACATTTAACACCGGGGTAGCGTGTTACATAGTCCAGAAAATAGTAAATTCGTTATCAAGAATAAAGTTGTTAAAGGTTCTACAGGCCATTGATTTATTCTTCGAATAATTTTTTCTTGCTCGTGTTTTGTGTGCTGCCATTAAATACGTTACGACTTCATTTATGTTCTGGTAGGCATTACAAAAACTTGAGAGTATTCCACGATTTCCGTCAACCGTCATCTTTCTACACAAGTCACGGACTTTTCTCTCACTACTATGAATTCTCCTTCTTGCTCATTTCGATTCTCATTTCGTATTCCACGTTTCCATTTAAACTTTTCCACAATTCAGATTAAATTCTTCTCCTCGTACACTTACAACTTTGGCCATAATGCGGAGAGGCCCTGGGTTGTCGTCGCCGTCGTTTCTTCGAGCTGGATGTTTTACGATGAATCATTTGCCAGCCTCTGTGAAGTACATGGCACCAATTTTATTTCTTGAATGACTGGATGCTCTTTTTTTTTGCACGTTCAACATTTCATACAGTAATCTTGATGCTCAATTCATTTTTCATGGTGAGATTTCCTCAGGATGTCAGACGTCTTGGGCCATTTTTGTCAACGCAGAGATCCACGTGCTTAAAATAATATTTTCTTCATTACTCATTGCAATAAAAACTGTCATATTAACCAGCGTATAAAAAGTATGTAAGCTCATAAATATCTTTCCAGAACCGATACCGGAACGTTGCTCTTTTCCAAACTGGCTGGTATCACCAAAGTCGTGGATCGCATTAGACATAATGGCTTCGACCCTGCTCGCCTCAACCTACAACATTACGATCCTTGATCGGAACGAAACACATTTGTCTTGTCACAAGACTTTCTGGCTCGACGATCAACAAAAATTGATGGGAAATCGACGGGAGAATCAAGTAATGATCGTAGCTAAAGCGACTCGAGGCTGGTAAGTAAGAAAAAAAAAAACAGTCCATTGTTTTTTTTACAGCAATGACAATTTTTTTGTGTCAATAAAAAATCAATAGTCAAAAATTAGCATAGCGGATTTCACTTCAAAGATTTGATGACATTTTGTGTCACATGTGCCACTTTAAAATGACAAAAAAATAAGAAATGCTCCCCATAGCCCAAAGGTCTCGAAAAAATCTGACAAAAAACAACTCCACTCGTCCGTTCAAGGGTCAAGATCTAAATATTAATCGGCAAAGCGAATAAAATGATTGAAAATGAAGGGATTTCTGCAACTTTCATAGACTTGATAATTCAATGAAAAAGAAAACTTTCAAATGGAATCTCGTCCTTCTGATTGTCTGACTCGGTACGCTTTATCTACTTCGACTCTTAATTCAATGAGCATGTTTTCAACATGGAAATGGAGGGGAAAAAGGAGGAAAAAGGGAAAGGTCCGAGTGGAGAGTGAAAAAGATGGCAAGTTGGAAGTGTGAATAAGACGAGAATGATGGTAATGGGATTCTAGCGGTTAGCAACTTTGTTTTTCTTGCTCTCTGGTGGACGAGCGAAAAGTGGAAAAAGACCTTTACGCCGACGATGACTGTACATGGTGGTAGTATAGTAACGTCTAGCTGTCGTTTTCGTCGCCGTTGAAACGCCCGTCGATGGTATTATTTATGGGTGGCACCCGACCGTAAAGTTTCGAAAGTCGCCGTAGGTCGCACGCCCCATGTTGGCTCTCGTCGTCGTAATCCTCTCCTCTCGATCTTCTCCCCTATCTCTCTCGCTCTCTCTCTCCCTCGTTTTTCCTCACCCTTGTGATCCCTCTCTACGCGATCGTTGAATGCGGTGTGGGCAATAGGGCTGTAAGGAGTGAGAGTTGCGGAAAAACGTGTCGTCCAAACATCGAACGACAAACTTTCGAGTCCCAGCGTGTGTTCCCCTTCCTCTCGAAACTCAGCATTCCTCTTGAGTTATAACGTCGCACGAGTTCAGTGCTGTTGACGCTTGACGTGCTACCGCATGATTATTTAATGCTCTTCCTCTCTCTCTCTCCCTCTCTCTCTCTCTCTCTCTCTCTCTCTCTCTCTCTCTTACACACATTTTATAATGAAGAACATGCCAGGCAGTCGTTCGCACGGAGTGTTTACAGCACGCGTCTCGTAGAGGCACATGCACGTATGGATTGTCTGGAAATTTAGCTCGACATGCAAAGTGACTTGCCATACTTATGAATCGATCAAAACGCCGGAGACGAGATATGCATCCATCTTGAGTACCTGGTACGTTACCGACTATGTGACGAGCCTCTCCTTTGAAAAAATATTTATTAGATAAACAACCAGACGTCACGGAATTCTCTTTGCTTACAATACGTGCTCCTTATCCTCGTTACGGATCTTTGCAAATCCATTTTCGTTCTTTGTACTTAGATTATGTCGTACAAATTCTATGATAAAGAACCAACTCCTCTTAAATATCCCTTAAATACGGATTACTCACTGGCTATTAATATTTTTCTTCGTATAGAAACTTGCAAACATTTTGTTGCCTCCAATTCATCCGCTTCAGAATTTTAGACTCGTCAATACTGGTTTTCAGCTTTTTTGCTTAATCGAATTCTCAACAACCGGAAAAGTCGTAATTACAGACAAAAGCTAGAATTTCTGGGCATGATTAACGCCATCAACGTATTTTAACGAATTCACAAAGCGAAGATGTGTCATTCGAAATAATGTCAATGCAGCGGAAATTCGTTGCTTTTTAAAATTAACGTTCCAGATTTTCCTGGTCTAAAGAAAACGATTTTAACTTTCACATCGGGAAATAATTCGAAACGTTTAATTGAGAAAATAAAAAATTTGATTCAATGATTGTCAGGCTGTGAAAATGTTTTCCAAAATTTCCATGATGTGGGACGAGAAATTTTGTAAGTTGATGTTTCTGATGTTCTTGAGCTCCCAACGAAACTGATTTTGACTCGTTGGATTTATGAGCCTGCGTGTGTACGAAATGAAAGTACGCGGAGGATTTTAGTGAATAGAAAATTTACTAGCAGTAAATTTTTATTCGGTATTTTTCTACCAAAGGAAATAACGAGAAGAAGCATCCAATTTAGTTTCGACTTTTATCATTTCACGTGAAATTCTCTCTCGTCGCCGTGTCTCGCATCAGAGACGTCTTCGCCGTCTTGGTGATTCGTGCATGACAGTTTTACAACAATAATACGTGGTACCTGGTCTCGCTAACATACACATGAAAGTTTATGATGTGGCACGATGGGAATGGTACTGAATGGCACAGGCCGCACATCCAACATCCTATTTATACCGGAGCTCTGACTTTCGGCATTGTTCCTTCTATATTACTCGATTACTCCGAAAAACAGCGAGAGCTTGGCGACAGTCTACAGTTGGCAAGTCTCTCAGCGTATCAACCCTCGAAAACCATTCTTGCGTGGCTTCCCAACTCCTTTATAGTTTCGCAATCCTATCCATCTGAATTCATTCATTTCTATTTCAATATAACCCACGCGTACTAAATATACAATAAATAGTTACCAAGTACCAAACATTTACATTTATCATAACATTCAATTTCCACATCAGAGATAACTCGTCAAAGAGCGAATCTTTAATGAGTTGCCTCAACATTGCCACAATTGGAATCATCTCGACTCTGACAAATTTGCCTCATCCGGGCCTGACTGGGTCGTGGTGTTTCCATTGAATCCAAAGAATGCATGGACACTGCTCTTACTTGATCAGGAATTTTCCTGCTATCAGTGAAAATTGTCTAAAATTTCTTGGCCATAGAAACAACGAATGACAATTGATTAAGAAGTTTCGAATGACTAGTGGTCACTTGCTGCTTATATAATTACTAATGAAACCCGTGGCTAAAAATAATAATCCCAACCTCCCAACCAATTTTTGTATTATCCTGTCAATCCGATTCATTCCTAATTTCGCGACTCGATCATAGCGAGACTAGCAGTTTGTAAATTGGGAGGAATTTACTACTACAGTAATTTTAACAAAAAGTTTTTTTTTTTAATTTATACTCACATCGCATTACGTAATCAGTGGTTAAACACCCTTAAAGGATTTCGATTTTGGAAAGGGCGAGGGAATCGTACAGATGGTGAAATCCCTAATGGTGCAGTTATTACGAAATTCATGGTGAATTATTTCCAATAGTACGTCATTGAAATATTTATCAAAACCGTATGGGTCATTCGAGTCGATATCAGAAAGAGCCACTGCATCAGTTCTCCTTTTAATCAATTCGGATTAGTGCGTTTTACCAACATTTGGTTGGATGCACTCAATACATACGAATCGAAGTAATTCCACGTGTTTTCTCCCTCCACTAATATTCTTTTCCCATTATTAACAAATCATCATAGCCCAAAATTTCCAAAACGAAATTCAACCGATTGCAATAATACATTAAATCATATTTACGGGATGATGGATATTCCAAACATTCGAAGTAAAATTTGTGATTGAATAATAATTCCATTGAATTTAGAACGTGGACGTGCAATGCGTTGAGTCTCGTAACGAAACGTTTCGTACTTAATTCTATCATAATCAGTTACATTCGATTATTAATTACCTTCAACTGATCCAAATTGTACAAAAAATTAATTGACTGCATCGATTCAACGAGATTAACGTACAGAAATAATCAATTACGAAATTCGTTGAGAACTGGAGTGATCATTAAAGAATATTGATGTCCCGGGATGCGATTCTACAGAGTTGCAATCGTTTTCGTAATTATTTGAAATATTGGTGTGATTATTTCTGTCGAAATAATATCGGGAATTTTGATTTTTCAAAAAGGTATATTGAGGTGAAAAAAAATTATGCAGCAGCGACGTAGACAGGTGAAAAATGTCGGAATTTTATGATCCATTCTTTTTTGTTTTCTTTGTCCGTGTTTTTTTTTTTTTTGTGCACCGAGTGGGAACGTTTCTCAGGAAAAATGACGGTACTTAAGACGAACATATTATACCTGGCCGCAGAAACTTCCACGAGGATATACCACAGAAACAGAAGCGTCTAGGGACTAAATCATACTCGACTTGGCGGAATAATATCCTTCGGGGCTCCAGGCTCTCTTTTGCGTCTCCGTTCACCCGTTCACTACTTATAGATCGCCCAAGAGACGAAACCAAGCTCGCTCTTTCTCTGTTCGTCTCTCCTCTTCCCTCTGTTCCTCTCACGTTCTCCTCATGTACGCTTCGGGGCACCCGTGCTACCTCAGTCTTGTGCAAGTGGATACATAATGCTTTGGGCAGACATCAGTGGCGTTGGATTTGACTGCAAAATTTTAATGAAAAAAAGTACATGTATATCCGTTTTTTTTTCTCCATATTTTCATGAAACTTCGAAACTATGAAGACGAGGCAAAATTCGGCACAATCAATGAGTTCCAAAGCAAAATATTCTAAAACGTCAATCGAGGGTTTTCATTTTATCAGAGTGCCAACTAAGCTGATCTGTGCTTCGGATCCATATGGACCTTGAAAGGTACAAACTCACAGAGAACTCATATTGTAGACGAGTCGGACGTTGATCAAGTTCAAAGTATTTAAACACGCAATTTTTTTGCAAATTGATTTGCTTTTTCGAAAACAAAACTGGATTTTACTGTGAGCTCGAAAATATTCGTCATTTTTTATTAATATTTGAATAAGAGAGTACAAAGGAAAATAATTCTTGTGAAAATAGCGCATCTGACCATTTATTTCGTTATTCATGGCTTTGAGCACGAGTATTTGGCATCGGCGAGATGAGTCTTACTGCCTTTGCCTGGTTCGCTAATGTCCTCGACGCAAATTAGATTGAAACAAGAAACTCAAACGAGCAGCTTGACATTTTGCTCAACTCGTCACTGGCGTAGCATCGAAAAATTCATACATGCAAACATATTTTCGTCTACGAGATTGTCAAGTCGCGAGTTGATCTGCTTTTCATGGTGAATACATGGCCTATTTTCCCCTCAATTTCTCATATTTTCAAAATATTCAAGAGTTCATGTTTTCATAATTTTCTCTTTCCCTTTACTGTTAATATTTTTTTTTTATTGTTATTTTTCTGTACGGTTGGGTATTTTTCATCGTTGGACATTGTCAAGGCTCGTTTGATCAGCCTATGTTATTCACATCCCCCTAAGATCAAGAAATATGCTATTTTTATTTTTAATTGTTGACAAAAAGTGAGTGTCTCCTTCTCTAACGGACGCAGGAAGAAATGAACGAACTTCGAGGATTTTCAGTGGAAGTAATTGTAAATTTCAATTAACGATGTCGCTGTGATTAGGAGAATCATGAAATTTTTCGGTTTAATATTCCCTTCGGAATTACGATGTATTGTGTAAAAACTCTCGGAGAATTATATGCACCAGAAAAAAAAATGCCGCAGTAATTCGTGACACTATTTTTCGTTTATTGCCTGTACGTCATTTTTAATTAGATAAAATATGGACGATTATATTCACCGAGATATTCGAAGGTAATTGCAATGGGTCGTTATCCAGCCTCATTGCTATGCGAGAAAAACTGTTTGTACGTTTGCACCCCGAGAGATAATTATATTGAATAAATGAAGCGAATGGAAATGATGGAATAAAATTAATTGAACGGTCGAATAATATGATGAAAAAAAACGAGAAAGTGCATTCAACATGAGGCAATATATGTGTAATTAAATAGTTGAACTTTACTCTTGTAGTTGCATGACCGAACGGTTAGTCGGAGTTAAAGTAGGATGCATGCTTGGTGTAAGAACCATGAGATTGCACCCTCGAGACCATTTGCACCGTTGTACATCTCTGATCCTTCATTCCTTCGTACCACTCGGTTTTCCGCTTCCTGGCCGTTCCTAGTCACGCTGTCTTGCTGAATTTCCTCTTTTCTATTGATATATCTATACACATTCATATGTATGCAGCAGAATGCAGAATGCGTTCAAGTTTAGAAAACATCCTATGCTGTGCAAATGGTTGAGGGCGTGCAACTTAATTAATTAAGGCAGTGGCAAGCCTCGTGCATCATAACCTCCGGTATAAATATTCCTCTATATTACAAAGTACATGTGCACATGTGCCTCTGTCTATGTAGATACAGAAATGCATTATGCAAAAAAATTTACAAATATAAGTATATAGCCGCTTGTGTCTATGTGCGAATGTGTTTATCTGTAGAATTTGCATCGTCTTGTCTCGTGGATGTAAAAACCTCCATACCTATTTGACATTCCGGTGGGATATGGCATCCGTGAATTGGACAATCCTCTTGCATAAATGATGAAAAAATAACTCACGCTTAGTATGTACGCAGATGTTACCTGCACATACAATTTTTCCAAGACTTTGTTCGATGCATAAATTCGAACAGGAACACCTTTCCAGCATCCTGTGGGTTGGATGATCTTTCTGTTGCTCAATAAACAGGTACATCCTGTAAAATTATGACGCATTTATGTGCTAGACTCGTCGGAACGATCGTTTCATGAAAAAGCGATCCCCTGTTGCGAGGCTTTGGATCCGTTCCCGTTAGAAGAATTCAATTTGACATTCGATTAAGTTACGACTCACTTCACTGTTCGTTTACCGCAACACCGGCATTATTGATTCCTCGATAACATGGCAAAACGTCAAGAATTTCTTCACTTGATACATCAAAGTTCCCATCCAATCCACTCTTTTCTTTATTCAAAAGTGGGTAAGAAATTATTCTTCCGAAAAATGTCAACTATTAAATTACCAGCCATGGCTCCTCGAAAATGATTATCGTTTTTTTCATAACATATTGTTAATCCAATTCTGTAACAATATACTGGTAGTGTGATTATTAGTTGCTACCCTGAAAAATGGTTTATAATAAGGAAATATATTTTGTGGGTACTTTTATTAAAACATTTATTAATTATCGTTATCGAATCAATTCGCTATCGGGGAAAGTTACGTTTTATAAAATAATTCATTTATTAACTATTAACAAATGTTCACTTCGGACAATCGCGAGAGGCTCTAATAAACGATTAATTATCTGTTCAAAAACATTTATTTCGTCGTATCCAACTTTACATTTGTTAGCAATTAACAAATCCTGGTACATTATGAATAAATCGTGCTCTTTACAACGGGTCACGATTATGGATTTTGAGAGTGTGTGATATTCTGAGAGCATACAATAAATAGCACATAATTGCGGGGTCATCCAAATTCACGATATATCGCAAAAATAGTCCGTGTTCTCATCAGAGGATAATATAATTGGACATTAAAGGGTTGAGGAGTGTGCCATATTCCGAGTGAGCGAAAAGTTCAACAATATTTATTCACAAACCTAATATTCTTGTGGATCCTGTTAGCTGAACAGATACACGAGTTCCAGGCTCTTAGAAATATCATAGCAGACTATCGAAATTCGATAAATATGATATAAATAATAACAGTGGATATACCTTTTTCAATCCAACTCTCTGCTCGTTACATTTGCCGAAACTTTTTATTTTTACCCAAAAAAAGTCTCAGCTGCGATTTTGAAAAGAGATCGGTGGGCCATAAAAAGATTAAATTATTCAATATCGCTAGATTCTAGAGGAATCAATTGCATCTTTTTTATAAGTGTGGCTATTTGTTGAATCAATCGATTAATTAAATAATCCTTTAATTAAGAAGGATTCTTTTAATATCATGTTGTTAATCGAACTTTCCAGTGACAATGGCTACGTCTGTCTCGTGTTGCACAAACGAGACGATCCTGTCATCGAGATGCAAATATCGAAATCGTGGACTCAAGTACCAGAGGAAGCATGCAATTCTAGTAAATTCAATTATTTGACAGCACCCTACAAAACATACATAAGTAAGTAAGCTAATTTTCAAAATGTTGAAAATTCTTAGTAACAAAAAGGCGGGATTGTGGGATACAGATCGATAATAAACGAAATTAATATTTTTATTTTTCAAATGAAATAGTTATGAACAAAAAAAACACAAATTTCTATCGATTCATCGATCGCGTATATTTACCCTTTGAAAGCGTATAGAACGTATGGAACGTAAGGGAACGAACATTTTTTCAAAACCATCAAAGATTTATTTACAAAGCAAAATTGAGAAAACAAAATTATTTAAAAAAAAAACAGTTGTTCTAGATTTTTATTAAAAAAATTTAGAATAATTGTTCGATCGTGCGATTTTTTCTTATGGTCGACGTGAGAAAATGGAAAATTTTCGATGTTCAGCAATTATTACGTAGCTTGCACTCAGATTTTTGCTTCTTTTCCTTTCTCAATAGCCGCGGATCTTACCACACGACAGTGTCCCTATCTCGGACACTACGAAGTCGTATACGTGATGCGATCACACGTGAGCGAATACGCGGACGAAAATTTTATTCCTGAGGGTGAACAGAGATTATTGGAGAACGATGATAACATGGCACAGGTACAGGAAGTAAGAATAACGTCGACGACCCCATTTCCGAGACCATGCCATCACACCAGTCTTCCAGGTCTTGATATCGGTTGCGAGAGATCGGATCGTATGAAATTCGCCACATCCTGCAGCGACGAGGCTCTTTCTGGTAATTTTGCAAAGTTGAGAGCTCGTGTCGATTAAAATAGAAAAAAGACGTCCGATTCAATTTTTTTTCGTCCCCAAAACCACGATTTCGCGTTCAATAACTATTAAAACGTATTTAAATATAGTAAGCGTGTACGAACTGAAAAGAAATCAACGCCACGCCCAAATTTCACAAAAACTTTACGATTATTACGAAATTTTGACATTTCCAAGTAAAATTGTTGTCATTTAAGTTTTTATCGAAAACATCGAGTGTGGATTGGATTTTGTTGGTTTCCTGGTTCTCCATTCAATAGTCGGCTTAGCCTACACAGTCCAATTAATTTTCGATCGATTCCAGCCTCAAAATATCAGGCATTTCCATCGGATGCACTCTCCAAGAATTGCGAAAAGAAATAATTGAATTTTTCTAACTGATCCAACCAGTCATGACCCTGTAACTCGTTCCACTACTCAACTGATTATTTTCTATTAATTTGAACACGATTTTTGTTGTGCAGTCTTTTCAATCTTTCACAGTTCAACCAGTCAATAATTTATGTTTGTGTACGTCTTTACAGAGTATCTCTGTCATGGTACTTGGGTGGAGAACGATACTGCTTATCTCGTAGCGAGTACAGATAGCGGACGTTATTGTCTCGTGTACAGTGCATCGGCAGCGACGTCCGGTAGTCGAGAGCTCTCGGTAACGGGCCATTTGGCCTCATGTCCTCGGCCCTCGTATCGTCAGCAGCAACAACAGCATGCATGGAAAGTCAATCTAACATCGTATGGTTCGTATCAAAGAAATTGTTCCAGATCGACTTGAAAAAAAAAGCAGAAATAATTTCTTGCAAATGTATTAATTTCTCTATAAACGCCTTTTTCTTATGAGCCTGAAGTTTGCATCGACGCGATGCCACGAAATGAAAAAATAAAATAAAAAAATACGAATGATTCTTCACTTTTTTATTTTACAAATACATTCGTGAGGTCCAAAAAAGGCGAGAGGCAAATTAAGAATAAAAAATTCGAATAAAAGTGACGAATCATTTTTTTTTTCATTTCATGGCATTACGTCGATGCCAACTTCAGGCTCATTTTTTCTTAGCAATCTATATCCTCTAATAAAGAGTCATGGGCTCAAATGTATCGAAATATCGAATCCATTGGTAGCTTTTTATTCGTGCTGTGATTGGTTGTTTGGAAATCTCGAATTTGGAGACTGTTCAGTTTGTTCTGGCTGTCAGTTTGACAATTATGTGTATATGCGTGCGGTTGTGTCGGGATTTTTTAGTCTCCTTTTTTGTTGCTAGAAATGAAAAATAATTTCGCGCGTAAATACATCTCAACTTGAAATGGAATATATTAATTTCGTTATATGTTGGAATAATAGTTTTCGCACAGGATATTT
>JAPYYS010000286.1:0-37348 GCA_030522525.1 Campopleginae sp. 14b
GTACATGCCCTCTCATCTCCACTCCACACCGATCCACGAAGAATCAGAGCTTCATTATACACTTCGATCCGCATTGTGGGCCTGCGGACTATTTCTCCTTCTGTGGGAGTTTCTCCGCATCGTCGGCAATTTCAAGAAAACATCGCGATAATATCATCCCGTACATGTTTTTCCGATATTTGTGTTGCTCACAAAACTGTTTGGAGTGAAACGATTTTCTATTTTGAGAGGTTCGTATTATCATGCACATGCGTCGTCCATAAGTAAAGAAGCATCTCCAACAATCCAAGGATTACCTTTGAAAAAATATGACCGCTTCTCCGGCCAAATGACGTCTCACTCTCTCGTTAGTTCTTGTACATATAGATCTCTATATATAACGCAGAGCCTGAGATTTGTTTACTCGCTTATGTAACTGAACAACTGCATCGATTCTGATAGATTTTTTTCTATTTATAGCTCGACTTTCCCGTTGCTTTTGGGCTTTGGCCCCGAGAGATTAACGTTCAGCAAATGTTGGAAACATCGTCATCAACATTTAGCATTTATTTCATTTCCTCTTCACGATAGTGTTTGCTCAACTTCGCAACCGATCATCGTGGATTCGCCAGGATATTCAAAAGGAAGTTGAAACAATTATAGTTTTAGTTTCATGGCGCGCGTACTCGAAGAATTTGTGTTGAAAGGACAAACCGGGATCATTGTTTCCACACGAACAGAAAATTATATAAAAAATTACGATGACGTCATAGCTTCCTGGTGCCCTGTCGTCTCTCCGTGAGATTTCAGCAAATACGTAATCATTTTTCATCTCAAATTAAGTATAATCTGAATGAAAAATTATGGTGTCTGGAAAAAAAAATTGGAGCTCGGCTCCCGTAATCGCCGCAGTTAAGGAATTCGTCACTTTGTTATATCAATTGATTTTTTTAACTTGAATCATAAATATTTTCGTAAAATCCGGTGGTCCGGTTGTTATCGTTGCTACCGAAACTTTGAATTTTTTCAGAGTCGATGGACATGTCCAAAAAATGTCCTAGACGAATTAAATGATTTACGAAGGTCGCTTGAAATTTCTCCAGTAAAAGCAGCAGTGACCGTGCCTGCAAAGAAATGCGTTATTCCCATAGGATTGGAGTTGGTAAGAGAAACACTCGAAATGACCCAGCCAGTGGTGATTTGCATTCCGAGTCGAATATTCTTCCTGCCTTATTCCGTATAGTGTTAAGAATTTCCTATGAATCGGGATTTAATGTTGCAGCGATTGAGGAATACGCGATTACAGTCGAAAGAGCTGCAGCAGGGAGAGCAGGTATAAATTTATATATCGCGTTGTCTGTCGATCTTTCTCCCATCTTGTGGACTTTGCCCGGCGTGCGCGTCGCGCTCGGTGCCGACCACAGCAGTGAACTTTCATTACGCCGTAGTGCGTCCTTGTCGGAGATGAGAGAAGGAGAGAGGGAGAGAGCATGAAAAACAGAGAGGCAGAAAGGGGAAATTGCGACCCGCGAGATGCGGTTTTGCCGAGGCGCAAAAATAAGAAAATGTCGAAGCCTAAGGTATTCGAAGAATGTTGCTATAGGTAGGAGCGGCACCGGCTCGTCGTTGCAACCAGACACAAACATATATACAACCTTAAGAATATCGGGGCAATGAGAATCATTCTCGGAATCACAAATGTTCCCAATTGATAATGACCGAATAACAAGTCCAAATCCAAATGACATCTCATCAGCTAAACATCGATAAACTTCATGAATCATTGTTGCTGTTTTCGAAAGCTTTTTCGTAAACAACCAAAGTGAGTTATTGGCCCGTGTCAAATAAATAGAATTTTTTCTCAAATGTTCCACAAATGTTTATTCATTCTGTAAGAAGTTGTACAATTTTTTTTGTCAATAACTTCAGAGATGTTTTTCCTGAAATTTCATTAACCAGTTCTCCGACCGATTGTAAATTTTGAGCACGTCTTTGCGAGGCTGTTTTTTTCACAATGATGCTAGAACTTACTTGAACCATTAGCCGTCGTTTGCCAAGTAATCTATAGAATACAATAAAAAGTTACCAACCTCGCGATTTTGTGAAAAATTAATGTTTTTTTTTTTTCGAATTTTTATACAATTCGAGAAACATTGAATTTACCTCGTATTCTTCTCGGCCAGCAGTCTGGTTAGTAATGAGCAATTGAGTCTTTTAACTGTTGCAGTTTCACGTCATTTATGGTTTAATTTTCTAAATTATACAAAATGATCGGACGAGAAATTACAATTCACCAAAAATGTGTGCGTGTTTTTGACTGACAATTGATAAGAAAAATCGAACCTCTTCCTTCGCAGATAATGCAACCGTTCGTAAACGGGATTCTTAATGACAATATGACGACCAATTGGCATGAAAAACCTTTTATTACTTTTGAATTATTCGGTTCTTGAAAAATCCATAAGCATCAGGCAACGAATGGAGGAACCACACGAGTCTATCGAAATGAAAGAATTAGCTCAAATGAATTCTTCGCAAAACTGATTCACCCCACATATTATTGGTCCCGTGATCAGAGGGAAACCCTTGGACCCTGCAGGGCAATAAAAAAAATGATTAAAGACTAAATTAATTCCAATCTGATGACCAGTTTCGAAAAAATTACATTTTGCAAATTAGAGACGGGGGAAACGACGGATCTGCAGTTTTAATCTGCGATAAATTTCACACTGAGCAATCGATACAATGTTTAAACACATTTTCATGTTCCATTGTATCGTTAATCAATAAAGCAATGATTATGATGAAGGAATGATAATCAAAAATGTTGATTTATACAGAAAATGTCGGAACATTGAGCAGCTCGATACTTCGTATTTTATTTCTGCAATTGCAGAAATTTTTATTCCTAGTTATTATCAATTCTTATTGATAAGAGTCACGCACTCGAGATGAATATTTTTCCAATTATTATAATTGAGGGAATTTTCTAGTGCACGCAAAACCTAGAATAATTATCGATATCTGATCGAGCAATTGTTATTCATTACCTCGTATGCCACCTCTTAACACATGACTGTAATTTTCCCGTTCTGTTGCAACAGGTGATTATTCTTATTATTTTTTTTATTGCGTTTCTGTACGAAGGAATTTGTTAGTGTATTTTGAGCAAATGAAACGAAGATTTTTATATTTGAGAAGAATTTACTGCATTTATTGAGTGCATGACTATTGCAACCTCTTGTTTAACAATTCGTGGTTTGATTAATTAATGATTTCAGCACATGGATATTAATGAGCAGAGGAAAAAATGGAAGTGGTTTTTATAACCGTTGACTCGCCTGACACATTATTTATCGTGGAGTGACAAATTAGTTATTGATTGTTACGGAAAAAAAAGATTCTTAGTATCCTTGGTTTTTAATTCTGAATATAAATCGAAACATCGGATTGAAGCACGAGGAGAGAATTGCACAGACATTTACAGATGCTTAAATGACTCACGAGTGGAAAAATTCTTTTTACTTAGAAGAAAAAAAAACGAAATAAAATTGGGCGCAGTACGGATCGAAGTAGCCGATTGGCTGAGCAAAATGGAGCGTTTCGCAAGATTTTATTCTCGAAAGCGAAATGCTTGTACGTGCGGTGAACATCCTTAAGTCCAGATGCAGAAGCATTCATTACTAAACCGTCGTCACGTATGTTTCCGGGCTGAAACGGAGCCGCAGTAAGTTTTCTCGAGCATCGATGAACTCCAGATGGAAGAAAGGCTCGTATCCATCGTCTGCTTTCTCGCTCTTTCACATAGAACTGCATCACGTCTGAATATCCGGATGAGACGATAAAAAAGCTTGTGCATAAGAGTGAAAGAGAGGGAAGAGTGGCGCGACGAAACAAGAAAGGAAATGAGGAGCGATAGAGATTGGAAGGGAGAACGTTTATATACTGCTGTTGGCTGGAAGTTACTGCACGCTGTTTGCAAGCGATGCGAAAGAAGCAGGCTCGGTCCAGCGAGCGACCTTCTAAGGCCGCGAGCTACGATGGCAAGCGTAAGTCTGTGTACAACGACGAGGAGACAGTCACCGCGAGATGACGAAAGATAGAACGGGTTAGAGAGAAGCAGGCTCATTCGCGACCACCGCGAGTAAACCGCAAGCCCTCCAGCCGCACTCTTTTCCTCCTCACCGTCCTGCTCCGCATCGCCATATACTCGTTCGCTATAACTGCAGTAGTAAAACACACCTCCTTCCTCGCACTCTTGTACAGACACCCAC
This sequence comes from Campopleginae sp. 14b, assembly GCA_030522525.1. Lineage (NCBI taxonomy): Eukaryota > Metazoa > Arthropoda > Insecta > Hymenoptera > Ichneumonidae > Campopleginae sp. 14b. The sequence goes on from JAPYYS010000286.1 coordinate 4,254, forward strand.
AGTCTAAACACACATACGATCTTGTGAGCGCGTTCCATTTGCCGCTCAACTCATTCTCAGCAACGTTTGTTCTCCGGATTCCTTTTTTTAAGTTCCCACCATGTTTTTTCGACCTCCTTTCTTCCACTATTTTCATCTCGATTTTCATGCATTTATCAGGCCATCCATTCACACTGGTTCCCCGTGCATATGATCCCGCTGCATTAAACATTTTTGCTACAAATCCGCACTGCGAGGCCATTTTGAGCGATTTCGCCAAAGTTTCGGCCATTTTCAATAAAATATGAATGAAATATTACTGTCTTTTCTAAAATCCTTTAGAAGGGCGACATGGGACCAGAAAACTACGATGCCATCGTATTTTTTCGTATTATTTTATCTCCATTTTTAAAAAATTGGAGTTTTTGATAAAAATAGATACGTTTCGCAACGGAAAATGTGTCAAAAACAAGCACATCGTGCACGTGCTATAGAGCAATGAAAACATGTGCCTGTTTCGATCAATGCAGCGTTCATCGTTACATAATCAAAGTTCCTGTGCGTTTATTTATATGCATTTGTTTTCGATGCTCCGAGAGCTATGCGTTGTTTGTTTGTCTCTTAGTCTCTCTCTATTCTCGTCGTTAGCACGTAATGGCCTAATGCGGATAAAATCGATCCGTGATAAATTTATATGGGTCATTGAAATAATTGCGAAGCTGTCCTGCGTTGATTCTTCTTGGAGTTTAATGGAATTTGATATAAATGATAATCGCAGCCTCTCATGGATTGATTCTTAGTGAAAAAAATCTAATGAAATAAATAAATGAAAAAATAATAGAATTTTTTATCGCGGTTGTGAGTTTTTATTTTCTTCGCATAAATCCACAAGGTCTCCGCCGATGCCGTTACCTACTGTCTAGAAATTCGATATTGGAATTGCCAGGCACTGTCGTACCAAAATGCTCGACATTTTGTAGCTCAGCATAAATTTCTCGACTAAAAACTCATTTCTGGCATATATAGTCATAACTATGGGAGGGTATGAAGGTTAGACTACAAAATACAGAAAGAGCATAAATTGAAAAAGAATGCACATATGTGCGCGCGTGTGTGAGAGTGCGTGGATGTGTACAGAAGGCGCGGGGGTAGAGAGAGGAGATGAGGGACTGCCAGACTAGCGGGAAGAAAATTCTTCTCGCGAGATGCGCGGAGTGTGGTTCGTGGAACGTGTTAAGCAAAAGCTTTGCACGGCGAATGGGTAAGGGTCGAATGAGTCGCTGGACACCAGCAAGACGAGTTCCGCACTAGCTTCGAAGCAAGGCGTTAGCGAATAAGAGAGAAGGAAGAATTAAGAAGCGACAAAAAAAGAAGCGAGTCGCCGGTCACGGAAAGCTAGTGTCTGTACCGAAGAGGAGCAAGGGGGAAGTATATACGCGAGGAATGAAGAGAAAGAGAGGAAAGTATGGCGAAGCGTGGATAAGGGTGAGAAACCGTACGCGGGTGAGTACCGGGGAGCGCAACTCCGAACCTTATAAGAGAGACTCGACGCACGCGGTGGGTCGTTTCTCTCTCCTCCTTCTTTCTCCAGTTTTCCTCTCCACTTAATCACCCCCACTCCTCAAGTTTGATAGTTGTGTGTGGGCCCGGGTCTTCTGGTGGGCCTACTCTTTCCTCCTTCCGTTTCTCGCTGCACCGTTCCCTCCTTAACACCGCGTCGTCATGCCCCCCCTCCACCCCTTCTTCTTCCTCCTCCTCCAAGTTCGATGCTGCTTTATTCTTGCAGCGGAACGAGACCGCCTCAGCGTGAGAGAGGAATGCGAGGATGCATAGCTGGAAGATGTTGTTACCGGTATTACTCGCGATCTTTCCTTCGTCTCCTTCTTCATCTTCTCTCTGCTCCATCTTTGTCTCTCTCTTTCCTTCTCCTGCCCTCTCTCTCTCTCTCTCTCTCTCTCCTTTGCTTATGGTGCATAGCACAAGTGTAGCGGTTGCCTGCACCTTTCTGTGTATATACAGAACTCCAAAGAGAACCGGAAAACTGCGCTCCAAAATGCATATACGAAATATCATACGAGCTAAATTCATATATACCGATCCTTATGTCTTCATATTCCTCTCTCCCTGAATTAAGGGGACTTACGATACCCAGCTACAATTTTCTTAATCCATCATCAAAGTAATTGCGTAAATTAAAAGTGAGACTGCTCTTTTCCATTCGAAAAAGGTAATACTATTCCTTTTGCCATTGGAACAAACTAAAAACAGAAATGCAGACAAAAATCAAAATAAATCTTAGCGAACTCGATGCATACTAAAAAAACCATGCCATGGCACAGTCGTGTGCCACTTTTGGTCCCACGAAGAAGAAGGAAATATCCCTTGAATTTTGCGTTTTCAATCACAAAAGACATTTTCTGAACTTTTTTCGATGCATTAAAGGATTAAAGGAATATAATGCGAAAATTCGTACTGTTTGATTCTCCAATTCTTATGAACGATATTTTTTCCAATCAGAGTTATTGAAGAGGTATTTTTATTAATTATGATGTCATTAGACAATTTGTTGCCGTGTGCACAGAAAAATGCATCTCATAAGAATTGCGGTGACCTTAATTTTTTATTGCAGATTATTGCTTCCCGGAGTTTGGATTTGGAGGAGAAGGAGGATGAAGCTTTTGGGGGCGAACTTTTTCGGATCTAGAATGCATGTCCCACGCCTCTGCATGGTGACTGGGCGAGCGATAAGATTGCATCGACCATTAATGGCTTCGCGATATAGTTTATGCCTCGTTCAGGAGGCGTTCGAATTGCAGTCCTTGATATATTTATCTGAATAAGCATATATATGCTACGCATACTAACGTGTAAGCCATACACACGCAGCTATTCGCGATGCTGCGCCAATTCGAACAACTTTTTTTCCCACCTTTGATGGTTCATTCGGATCACCGAGCATAAAATTTTGCACCTCACCAACGGTTAGCAATCAAGCTTCCAAAAAGTCCAAGCACTTCCTTTCATTTTATCTCGTCGCCTCGATCATTCGTGGGAGCCACGAGACACTCTTTTCGTTTCGGCTTTTACGGTGTGATTTACGCGGAGCCGTTGGAAATAGAGCAATGGTTCAGTGGATCAAGGTTCATTATAGGCTCGTTGGGTGCAGATCACTGCCCCCATGTATTTTCGAATCCCTTGGCACCTCTGAGAATCCACGTGCAATAGTCCATCGTGATGCTCGAGCGGTTGCATGGGCGGATTTGGGTTTTCCATGTTGACGCTCCTCGTGCGGCATGCAGATGGTCGCCTCTTTCGTTTTGCGACACTGCTCAACAGATTTCTGCCGTAAACGCTTTAACTGGAAATGTTCGAGCGTGCTTGGACTACCAACGAAGAAGATTAGTTCGGTACCGATCAGGTTTTTCTCGGTTCTAAATCCCTTCGCTCCCGGAAAATATGTTGAGAATATGTCAGATGGATTCTCACAATGCGTACGATTGCAGTTCATGGTGAAAGTAAAATTTCGTCCAGCATACACAATAAGCGGAGGAAAAACACGAGAGCTTTTTTGTTGGAAAAAAATTTCAAAATAATCATTCTACGTAGGCTCCTTTTTTTGGGGTTTTATTTTCTTACGGCTGACGACAAAAGTGAACATCTTTACTCGGTGACTCCGCGTCGCGATAACCGGAAACGCTGTTTTTTTGTTTTTATGTTTTCGAGAGCCAAGTAGATATAGCGCGTTGAAAGTCCGAGTGTGTAAACAGTTCCTGGTATTGCTTTATCACGTGCTGCCTAAATGGGGATATCTACATGGACCCTCAAGCGTGAAGCGTCATTCTGTTTTTGTTTTTTTTTTTCGCGAACGGCGATCGAGACGGAACAAATGGCGAAAAAAGGCAATGACTCTTGAAATTTCATTCAATTATTTTGATTTTGCCAAATCCATGGAATTTCGAGCGGTTTTTTTGTGGAAAATAGTGGGAGAACATTCTGGTAAAGAAATTATTAGCACCCGAGGAACGATGCGATCTCGCAGGTAGAAAATCCTATGGAAATTGGCGGGTCCAATCCGCGTTCGCACAAGTTTCGCATTCCACGTATTTGAACACTCTCACGCGCCGCGCGGTGCATATCGCAGAAGACCGAGAATACGAGCGAGACGACGAAGCGATGTCGAGAAGAAAAAGGTGAACAAGAGAACACACGATGTCGCATCTCATGCGTAGCCTTGGCGAGTGCAACATCAGTTGCTCGCTCGTGTGCACCCGGCCAACAGACTGCGAAAGTGCATCGCAACAAACCTCTTGATCCGTCTCTCTCGTCCTCCATGCCCGGTTCATTATATCGGCCAAAGGCAGCGCATAGTTTGTTGAGGGTTCACGCAAATACGCGACAAGACATTTACACACTGCCGTTGTCGATGTCTTTTAAATAAACAAAATGTACAGAAAGCGAAAAAAAAAACCAAAAAAACGAGAAAAAAACCATAAATGTGTCCGATGATTCGTAAAATTATGAAATTTTAATCAATTTTTTGTATAGAAATCTTCTGAGTTCATCGTCGAAATTCGACAGAAGAACAATATTCCGTATGAGAAGAAAATTCCGAAAAATATGTTTATCAGAAACCAAATGACCTCGCAGATGACCTGACGCGTCGTCTAATCGACAACCCTGCTGCCCGGACCCTTCGGATGTTGTCCCACTTTACAGTATCATAAAAATATCCCCAATTCCGGGAATTCCCGGAAATACATATGAAATCATAATGGGAAAGTTTTTATGAGGCATAATAAATCGAAAGTCATATGCGAGCGTAAAAATGCCAGTTTTTAGGGCGTTCGTAATCGCAAGTTGTTTCGATGCTCTCTGAAGCTTTGAGAAGAATCTAGGATGAATAACGAAACTCTCGTCAATGAAATTTCGGACGCGTCGGTAAAACTGTGCGTTAGACAAAATAGCACTTTTCCTTTCGGCGCAGCAACTTTCTCACATCGCATTGATCCAATAAGGGCCTCATTACCGCTGCTGTACTTTTTTTTGTTTTACAATACGAGCTCGCTCCATAAAATGTTTGTAAATGAAGCGCGGAAGATTGGTATTTCGAAAACTATTATTCCGAGTGACTCGAATAAAAATATTCACAGTGGAATAATTCAAACATTCCATTTTTACAACGACGTTACACAAAAGTTGGAAAGTCGAGGCATTGCTCGTCAGTTTCGAAATATCACGTAAGATATAGCCTGGAGCATGAAAACTCTACCAGTTTTCGGTTCGTTTATACTTTTTTTTTTATAGAGACACAGATTTATATTTCATTATTATATGAAAATATATTTTTATACCATTACGACTGTGGCGAGCAAGGAAGAGTCGTAAAAAACACGTTGGAAAATACGTGTGATGGGTTACTTAATATTTAACAGCGAGCAAGATTGATTAACGAACTTGCGGAGGCATGCGGCAAATCCACGTGGAGTATAACGGCGGAGTACACTCGATTCGTTATACGAGCATAACAAAGCTTGAGGCGATAGTGCTGGGTACGCGGTTCGTAAGGCGCAAGCGTATACAGAAGACTTTTCAACCGTATCAACGATCGTTTCATATAAAATACATTGATTAACATATTTTTACTTTGAGTTATTTATGGTTGAGTAAGATCGGAGATTTCTCTTGATTTCGTAGCGCGCACGTGAAGGACGGAAAAGTGTAGAAAAAAATGTATCGCTTAACTACTTGTTGTGAATATCTCCGTCGCGCGATCACGGTCGGTCACGACACGTGTCTGTCGCCGACGAAATGACACGCTCGCACATTCTTTCCAGCCATTTTCTCCCTCCAACGAAGGCCTTAACTCCGAAAATATTTTTTTTCTATTTAAATAAATCCCAAGATTTCACAAAGAAACGAGTAAGCAACTTTTTTCCAGTGAACTCGAATTTGTCCATTTTTTTTAATTCTATTTGCAAACGAGACAAAACGTGTTAATTGGATTTTTTAAAAATTAATATACGAAAACCGTGATAGCAGAAAATCCTCCATTCCGATATTTCTTGATTTTATTTAAAACTGCAGTGAAGAGTGGAGCTCGAGAAAATGTCGAGCCACATAAAGGAAAATTCTTGATCGCTGCAATAAACGTTCGAGTATTTATGAAAATCGTTGATTGGTGTTTATAACCGAGTTCAAAGTATGCAATAGATTTCGATAGGCTAGAATCGCTCTTAAAAATAATACGAACGATCTGATTGGCAAAGAATTTTCTGTACCGATGAGAAATTCGCTATTCGTATATAGCAGACTTGCATTTTTTCAGTTCCGTTCATTTCGATGTGTACGTGTCTGTGTGTGTGTACATAAAGAAAAAGAGAGGATGAGAAAGTGGGCAAAGGATGCAGCGGGCAAGATAGAAGAGTGAGCAGAGAGGACATCGAACTGAAATGGCCTCTGCTGGGAGCGCATTCCGCAGTATTCCTCCGTCTGCCTTGCTGCATCCTTCCTGCTCGTTCTCGCTCTCCCTTATTAATTTTACTTATCTCTTCTCTTCGCATTTCTTCTCTCTAAATTCTTCGCAACTATTCGCCTTTTCCTCGACACTTATTCCCTCTGCATTTATTAACGTCGTTTCGTATCTTCATCTTGATTTTATTTTCCCTTTAAATTGGGGATGTTATTTTCGGTTCATTCATTAAATCTTCGGAGTTTGTGTCTCATTTTCGAGGTTGTTAATAATTTGGTGATTTTTCATTTTCATTTGCTCCAGAACGTCGCGTTTTTCTTACCTCAGCCGCAAACAGGCCTTATCCATCTCTCCGCTTAACGGTCTCGGCATTTCTTTCCAACATTCCTGTGAGCTCACAACCGCAAGGAAGATGCTGCTGCTACGACCATTTGCCATTTCTCGGTCATTCGCTCTCTGTATGCTTAACCCATATTTCTCACTCTAATTCATCAATTACATTCGCGATGCCCACAAATATAACTCACGCGAAATTATCGTCTCACTGTCTCACTCATTTTTCATCCCATTACGTATTTGTATTATAATTACTCGAGTCTTGCCACTACTTTCAATGTCGATGAGGATATCGATCGATCATGCGAGAAGTAGGGTCAAGGTCATCGCACGACGATGTAAATTATTCCCCAACTGTTGGCGTTGAAAATTTTTTGGCTTAAAAAGAGTACGAGCAGGTGCGATTTGCATCGAGAAACCTGTTGCTGAATATTTCAGACCTTCTCGGCAGCCCGATTTTTCAATTATTATTCAAGGAGAGCATATTTTTTCTATGAAAATAGGAAAAAAAATTTCCCATCAAATCGTCGTCGATTTTTCTTGCCACCAACAAAAGATTGTCCTCTTATTTTATCCTTCATCAAATTTATACGCAGATTTATAAAATGTACGATCGCGAGGCTTGCTAACTATGAGTCAATGAGGAAGATTTAGAAAGATTTATTCGTGTTTGTTTTATTTAATTCGTTGCTCCCATCGACCGATTCGAAAGCTCTCAACTTCGTCGTCTCTTTTCCCGTCTCTAAGCAAACAGAGCTGCTGGTTTAGCGTGGCTTTTGCGGGCTGGACCTGATTTTCCCGGAGAAGATGATATTTCGTGAGGACTGCATAGCGCTTTTGCGGGTCGGCGGATTTTTATTTCCAATAAAAATTTACATCGGTGAATTTTTCGTCAAAACAAAATTTGTACAATAAATACGATGCGACTATTAGAAAAAATGTTAACACGTAGATAATATTGCGAGTGGAATCGTTGAACAAGAAAATATTTAAAAGTTTCGGGTTTCCAATGGAAACGAGAAAAATTCTGAAGCCGTGTACGAAAAGTTTGAACAACGTAAAGCTCTTTGAAGAGTTACGTTCAAAGTGAGGTCGTCAACAAGAATGTCTGGGCGCGGTGCATGGCGGAAATTTAAAAGTCTCGTGACATGCAGAAAGAAAATCCCGAAGTTCGGAATCGCGCACAAGAAAAGGAAGCAGACATGGTACTTCGAGGTAGAAAGCCATAGCAGAACAAATTGGGACATCGTCGAAATGAAAAAAATCATTGAGCAGCTTCGCTGGTGGTCCGGCAGAACGATGAAAAGTGAATCGCCATCGATTATTACCTCATCATTCCCGTCCACTATCTTCTTCGGTGTTCACCATTAACGATTTCGTTAACGATCGTGTAATTGATGTATATAAACGTAGGGAGAAGGAGGAGGTGTGTAGGGGGGGGGGGGGGGGTAAATTGGTTCCAATTTTGTTTTCACTCTCGCGGTTTTTTTTTCTTTTTGCGAATCGTTAAATTCGATACGCTGAGCTTTTATTACAACGCCATATTTGCAAAAGTATAACAACCTGTGCGCCATGCATACATTTGAATCGAGCACCCTGTGTATGTGTGTGTGTGTGTGTGTGTGTGTATGGCCGCCATGAGCGTGTGTGTAATCAACTTTCGAACGATTTCAAGACGTCTATGTAAAGCCAATCGAGAGTACAAGAAGAATGTTGGTTCATAATATACATGCATGTATCTTAAATATGAATGTGTATTGCGATATATATATATAGTGTATGAGGTTCTTCACAAATTCCAGAGCTCGCGAATTCTCGCGATCCTGGCTTTCCTCTCTCGGCCATTTTCACCGTCGCTCCACGATCGTATACATATCAACGACGGCGGCGGCGGCGGCGGCGCGCAACTCTTGCAGACGCCGTGTAGTGGATAACGGATGTGCCGTTACGAGGCCGCATTCCCCGGAGCCACGCATGCGCGACGCGACACATTCCATTGTCTTTTATGTTCTTATGTATACCGGTGGGTCCTTTCCTTCTCCTCCTTCTCCTTATCTTCCTTCTCTGTAAGTGAAGCGGTAGCGCGTACTTAGCTGTACACATCTATTGGGCTAATTCATTACACGTACAAACTGGGCAACCAATATTGATGAAAAACATGAATTTTCAATGGGAATCGCGCATCAATGAAAATTCACAACAAATGTTCAGTCGCTTTAATAATCAATTGTAATCATATGCAATGGATTGGCGAAATACCACAGGATTTGTTTTATCTTTGAAAAATTTTCTGGATGTTCGGACTTTGCCGATCAAATCACCATTTCCCGTGGGAACGTTTGCGATCGGAATTTGAATTCTCATAGCAATTGTCTCATGGAGAGCCCTCTCGCTTTTTACATTCCGCGAAAATGTTGCCATCATTTACTTGAATCTGTTTTATGACGGTTTTCATTTTGTATGGAAATTCCATTTGCACAAATCCAACGATTGATAATGTCGCTGCAACGGATATTATATTTCAATACACGGTCGAATGTGATGGATAATTGAAAAAAAAAAAAAAAAAAAAAAGGAGAAAAATAAAATGTACACGACGATCGATCGTATAAGCGAAGAACGCTACACGTGATGCTGACGAATTCGCCTATTTTTTGTGTCTGCAACGCAGATGTTAATTGAAAAGTTGTGGTTCTGCATGAGTCTACGACGAATCTTGATTACGTCACTAGACACAAAACGTCTTGAAAAAACGTTAGCCAGACGGATATATTCGTTGATCCACGGCGGGTAGTTTGTTTTAGCCCACATTTATGCGTGTATATTTGTAGCTACACAGAGCAAGAGGTACGGTATTAGAAGGAGCCATTGGGTGCCTGCAACACGCGGACCACAGGTCGTGAACCCCGACGGTACAGACGGAAATAGCTGCGACCCAGCAGCATCAGCAATCCTCGTTTTATTCGTCATCTCGGTCGCCGACGACGACGCCGGCGTTGGAGACTTTTAGCACCAACAGTTTGCTATACACTGTCTAACAAGACGATGAGCTAGCTGCCTTGTCTCATTCCCTCGTTTTATTTGCATATATGAGGCATCTCTCCTATGCATGAAATCATATACGTGTCTATCGAATGCATTCGATCTATTTCGGTGTCGCTTCACTATTGCGATCACGATATTCCTACCAATTCCCAACGGCCAAGAAATCGACTTTTTTCGATTATTCGATCTTTTTGCTTGCGGGGACCATTTGTTCTCTGGAGCTCGGGCTGTCTCACCGATTTTTTTTCCTCAGTTTTTCGACTGTAGCGAAATGCAATTCCAACGAGAAAGGCTCAGTTTCCTTTTTCCTCCGAATAGTCCCTACTGAAATGTTACTGAGTGTAAAAAAATTGCGCACTCATTATTCCAATTATTTGATAAGAAAAAAAAAACGAAAAATACAAAATTTTCGTGAAAAAAAACAATCGTAAGGAAAAATAAAAAAGTTGCATGGTCGATTTCGATTTTCGTAGTCTCGAGACCAGAATTTTAATCAGCGAGCTCGAAACTTTCGAGTTAAAAATTCCAACTCATAACTGCACTTTGCACAAGAAATGTATGACTCGAAGGGTTAAATGACTGCACGACCGAATAGTTGTGGGAAAAAATACCGAGAGTTTACATAAACAACTGGGAAGTTTCGGAGAGACTGTCAAGATCTGTGTTTTGTAGAATGATGATGAAAAAAATATTGAAAAACCTGATCCTGGAAGGAGGAAATAAAGGAACTCGTCAGCTTTTAAAAATAATGTTTTGCTCGACATTGTTTTAGATAGCTGTGTACCGCGCGTCTCATGTACGTTGAGTAGAAGTTAATTTTTATTCTGCAACAAACACGAACGAGAACCAGATTCATCCGGTCTAACGCAGACGAGCAAGACCACGAGGAGTGAAGAATAGGAGAGAGAGGAGAGATGCATCGGGAGCTTATATATACACGCGACACCTTACTCGACTTGGCAAGACACTGGATTTTCCGTAAGCAATGCTTTCTATAAATACGAATCCCTCTCACTCCGCAAATTTCTCTCTTTCTCTTGCTCGTTCTGCCTTCCCCTCTCTCTCTCTCTCTCTCTCTCTCTTCCTCTCTTTCCCTCGTGACACCTCGTCGCTCGCACCCGCGGAATCGAGGCAAAGACCGCGGTGTGAGGACGAACCGCGCGCGGGACACAGAGAAATTCTCCGGTCCATGCGACGCTCGCGCCAGGCCAGACGACAAAAAATGAAAAGTTAAAAGTGAATGTGCGGCAAAAAGAAAGAAGCTTGTGGCTACGGTATACACGAATGTCGCTTAGAACAAAAAAATAGTATAACGCGGTATAGGAGTCCGCGCAGTCACGCACGCCGCCTCTCATGACAAAATAAGCTATACAAGCTTATGTGCCAACTCTATTTGGCATATATCGGTCATTCCTATTTATTGATTAGTTTCAAAGTTACTATACAGCACAACGAATCTTGTAATAAAAAAAAATACATAACGGATTATGAACTTGAAGCTACAATAATCGCATAATAACCCAAACTAATAATAAACTTTTTTTTTAATCAAAGGGATCAATCCTCATCGATTTCGTTTCGAATCTTCACATTCACAAAGTTACAATTATTTATTACGTGCTCCATTGTTTATGACGTCAATTACGACATATGGCACCAACTCCTCGGGACGAGAATCCAAACGCCAAGAATGCCAAACGACCATCAGCCGGTACCTGCGCCCGTGCCAAATATCTCGGTGCCATTCCAGATTTTACCAGAATTCAACCAAATTCTCAATTTTTCGAGATCCTAACTGGGATATGGAGAAAAATAATATATGAGAAATGTCTATGGCATATCATAGAGGGACCATGTCGCCTCTCTAAGGAATTTACATAGCCAATAAAAAATACCTAATAATTGTTAATTCATATTCTTTCAAAAATAGCGAAAAATTCCACATTGTCCGCCAAATTTTTACATTTTTCGCACAATTTCTCATAAAAAATTACTATTCATTTCCCAGAATCTGTCGGGGGGATGATAGTCGTATCAGGGAACTTTGATTTTTTTAATCAAAATTTTTAACTTTTTTTCCAAATTCAAAAATTTTTTAGAAAGAAAATTTTTTAATTAAAAAAAAAATTTCAGAAAGAAAATGTGGACAGAGAACTTTCGGTCGATTAAAAAATTGATGCAGGCACAAGTGTTCATCGTTCGAAAACACATTAAGAAGTTGGATTCATTTTTACGGTCGTACTCCCTTGAAATGGAACGTAAACAGAGAATTTTTTGGCTGCAACTAACAAAAAGTTCGCTCGGAATGGAACAGGAGATCTCTAGCCCCGGACATTTTGATGAGATAAATGAAATAAAAATGAAGAGATCGTTTTGTTGCAAGGAAATGAGAGAAAAAAATGTTGACATGTGGTATGAAACTGTCAAGTTATCGGAGAAAGAGGAAAAATCATAAACAAATAAGCAAAGGTGTGTCCGGATTTGGAACGGCTGCGATTGTTTAGCGAATGTCCGTGTTCGAGGCGTGGGAGCGAGATCGAGGGAGCGCGCGTGGGCCTCGGGACGACCCACGCGCGCGACAGAGTTCTCGCTTTATTGGAGCCGCTTCGAGGCGAGAGCTGATAAGGCGAAAGACTGAGAGAATTGTTGCGGTGAGATGGAACATTACAAGAGAGAGAGAGAGAGAGAGAGAGAGGGAGGGAGCACTTTGTACCGTCAACCGTATAACGTCCGGCTGTGCGGGTGTGACGCTCGATCGTCACGAGTGGCCGCCTGACGCGTATGACGTAGGAATACACGCGCCAAAGTCCCTCTCTCTCTCTCGCTGGCTCTCATTTGAGTCGAAACATCAGAGTGATCCGGCTCCACGCGAATTCGTGACGGATAGTTCACTCGGCGCCAGGGCAGGACCGAGCTATGCAAGTGCAATTTTTTCAATTGACTACCAAGGCTCCGAAAAAACGCTCGAACTCATTTCGCAAAAAAAAAAAAAAGAAAATAAAACGATACAGAACAGACTGAAATAATCACGCCAAGAAAAATGTAATTGTTCATCGCGAACGTCTCCGTTTTTCTTTCAGCCGAAAATCTTGAATTCCTCTTTTTTTTCGGCAATTTTTTATTTCAAATAACCGTGAAGGCTCCTACAGTAATCAACCGATCACTGTGTAGTATAATATTATTCGATTCAATCGAGCTCCTGCGCCATTGATTTGTTTTCAAACATTAATTCGAGTCGCTCTAATAAAATATATTCGCTGAAGTCATGATCATTGAATCGACTTGACGGTATCACCGTGATAAATGAGTCAGTCAGTTTGTTCCAACGATGCATACTTCGTCCCATTGATATTACTTGGTTCAGCTGCACCCCAGTTTCGTTGGTTAAACCGCAATAACCGATCGAACCATCCACCAATCGTGCTGTACCGTTTCAATAATATTTGGTATCCATAACGCGTCGATCTGAATATTCCGTTCGAACGAACCAACATTTATTGCAGGCAACAATATTTTGATTCTTCAGTCTATATTTATACGAAAAAAACAAAAATCTGAGTGTCGCACGGAGATAAAATAATATATAAAATGATTATGGCATCATAGTTCCCCCGTAGCCTCTGTCAAGGCATTTAAGCGGACAATAATATTTCATTCGTATTCTATTGAGAGAAACGAAAAATTTAACATTTTTCGCCAAGTTTCCACATTTTTCGTTCAATTCCCAATTAAAAATGACTATGTATTTGATCAAATTTCTTGGGGAGACGATATGGTGCCAGAGAACTATGATGTCATAGTACTTGTTTATAAAATTTTGTTTTCGTACATCAACTGATCAAACAAAATCACGAATATATAAAATAATATTTTAATACAACTATTGAGGTTTTTCGGCGATTGCGCGAGTGTTAAATTTGCTCTAGACAGTTTTCGGAAGTTCAATACTCGCGTCCATACCGCTGAAACTTTGTCAAGTACTTCTCAACTCACATGGTCGTCTCTCGTGGCGGATACGCCCACAATTCTGCGCAATTTTTTTTTTCTTAGTACGTAGACTTTTTCACGTGCCTTAGATAAGAAGAAACAATTGAGAGTGCAGAAATGAATATTATAGGCCGGTTTACTGTTATTGTCAAGTCCCCCGAACTGATTTATTTCGATATACGAAAATATATGTATAATTTGCCAAGATTTTTTCTTGTTTTTTTTTTTTTTTAATTTAATTTAATTTAATAAGAAATTTTTTTCAAATTTCTCGCTACGTGTACGCGTTACTGGAAAATATTGAGACGATTAAGAACATATTGGCATAGTGCATCTCGATTCAAGAATCGCGGGACAATTATAAAAAATTGTAACTGAAGGTCCATTTGTCCAGGGAAATATATGAATAAAAAACGTTGATAAACTGCGGGCGGAATATGTTTCTGTTCGAAGATTACAAAACAGATGGAGAAAAAGAATTTCGACAGTCAGGGACGATTTGTGAAAAATATTACAACGCTAAAAGAGAGGAAGAAACTGATAAACGTATTTGCGGTAAATAAAAACGCTGTGGTTCAGCAATAAGTGAAAAAAAAAATCGGCACTAAATCGACTCGCACGTGCACGAGTCGTGCGCGAGTTACGCGCGCGCGATCGTAAAATTCGTCAACGACAAACTCCCGAGGTGAAAAGAGCCTTGGTTTATTTTTCCTTTTATTTGAGAGGGAGCATTGTTCGTTCATTGTAGTGGGAACGAAACAGCGAGGGAATAAAATTGCGCATTGAATGATTTGCCGTACGTATGTACGTGTACGTACATGATTTTATATGCCACACATGAATTACATATTATACGAACAATGTGGATAGCAGAGTTTCGTGAACATGCGATAAGACCAAATGAACGATGACGTGCATCATTTTCACGCACGTGGTCAAAGGAAACGCGATCCACCAAGAAACGATTCGCGATGCACTCGAGGTACGTATGTGGCACGTATAATAATGGATGCTGGCCAAACCAAACGTACAGAGGTCGATATCGCTCCACAGCGTAAAACTTGTTAGTACGCCATGATCTTTATTCAAAGTGTTATACAGTGAAAAGACTTAACGAGCATTGATCCGTTGCAGAAAATTGAAAAGTGACCTGAATTAAAAAAAAAAAAAATTCAAAACAAATTCACCGAGTTTGACGTTTTGGATTAAAAAATCAGGAACTCTGGACATTTTTTCGTCAACAAAATATATTTTTCATGCAATTGTCAATGATTTGGACAAATCAACTTGCTCGTTGCACGCACCTTTGAAAAAATTACGAATACAAATTAGAATCAGGAAATGGTCTCGCGTGCTCTGGTCTTTTTTATTGCGTCAAAATATTCAGAAAAAAAAAAAACAATACCATCGATAGACAGAAACGATTTTATTATTTGCACGATAATTTACCAGGATATGATTTTTATCATGGAGACAAAAAAACCAACAGATTTTTCAATAATATGCAAAAAACGTTACAAAATTACAACGTTACACAAGGAATTGTTTACCCGTTTTACTGTGAGACAAACTGTGCGATACTCCGGAAAAATGCTTGACGTGAAAAATTCTACGTGCATCTATAAACGTCAAATAAATTAAGCAGCAAACGCGGCTGTGCATTTGTCATTTTTTTTTTTTTGCACCAATTGTTTCACCGAGAACCATCCACTGAATTCCATCAATTTCATCAGCCATGTTTTGCAAGAAAAGGATTCAAACGGTTTGTGCCTATTTCGTGAAGTGCAGCAGGCAGATCGCTTCGGTGAGTGCAAACGATTTTTCTTCTTCTTCTATTCCAAAAATGAAAATGAACAGAGATAACAAGGCCAGAGTCACGAATTTCATAAACAACGATACTTGTCGTATACTTGGTGGTGTCGTGTGGAAGTTTCGTTATTTTGAAATGTCAGTTATTCGACTTGTTTGCAAGGAGGGTGCCGTTTCAATTGACATTGCTGGGTTTCCATGGCAGAGCTGATTACGCACTCGTTCGAAAAATGTTGCACAACTTTTCAATTCGGTAATTTATAACCAACTTTATTACGACGAAATTTATCAATATATTTCGACCAACTACTATTTATATCCCCAAGTCCCCAAGTCTATTACGCCAGACCGAATCATTGGATATTATTTTTTTTCCACGCCTCAATATCAATAGAATTTCTGGGGAAAAGCTTCAAATGGAGCTCAGTTGTTTGTATTATTAGAGCATCGACAAGAGCGCCGTCGTACGAATAAGATCGAACAAAAATAACTACCGAGAGAAAAAAACATTCACGGTTGATTTACAAAAAAATATTAATATGCATCACAGTGATGTACTCAATTTGAAAATTGCATGTAACGGCTTCTAAATAATTAGCTTTAGCCACATTGAGCGTAAAAGGCTTTTGCACCCGGATATGCTACTTTGAAGATCTTAGCATCATTGGAATGCAGCTAAATCCATCATTTTATTCAATTTTTAGAAAACAGAGCCAAAACGTTTGATTCAGTCTATGAAAATTATTTGCAAATGAAAAATTGAACGTCACAGAAAAAATGTGGCGATTCCACAAATTAAAAAAATGGTGAGTGGATTTCATATTTTTCGGCGGACTCCAACGATGCGATGCTTCAATATCGACCACTTTCGCCATGGCGAAAACACCCGTTTCCCAAATTTAAGACTTTCATTCAAAACGGAGTTATTTAGTCACCGTAATGATTAAATACAATGTTAATTATTTTTCGCGTGTTTGATTTTGCATAACGACGTGTTATTCCGTAATGCATCAAATAAAACCGAGGAAAGTGTTTTTATTGATTTGAAAAGATGAGAATTTTCGTTGTTTCTTAAAATTGTTTGACATTTCGAGGCATTCGTTGATTTTTTGATTCCGAATGTCAATTGTTATTGACGTACGAAACAAATTTTGAAATGGATGGTCGCGCAGGATAGAGCAAGACTTTTGCACATTCGCATTCGCAATCTTTGGTCCCCTTGGTTCGAAAACGCGTCGAGTATGCATCGCGATTGATTGTTATCGGTTGGATCATTCAACGATAAATATTACATACTTGATTGTCGTGGTGCTGTGTTCTCGAAAAGCCCAGCGCAGAACTTTGGATTCTTGGTAAAAGTCCAAGTGATCGTTGAACCTCGGACAGTACCCAAGTTCCTTAAAAATGCGAGAATTATATTTAGTGTAGCAGGCGCTTGGAGGAAGACAAACATACGTTCGATATTTGCTTTCGAGTCACGGTATCTCGTTATTCTGACGTCACCCATTACGCAAAACGGTGAGAGACAGGAAGAATAACGGGTGCTGTTCGATCTATAGCCGAATTCGATCGAATTCTCGTAAAAAAGAAACAACAACAAAAAAAGCCCAAAAATTTCGATTCCACCATTTTTGCTGGCTCCTCGAAGAATTTCTTCGCGATTCAATACGCGACTCGCGTTCCGGACAAACAAACTCATTGTCAGTTCGATCACATTGGGTAGAATTCGCGTGATAAAGTGCACATCGACGTTCCTTCATTGATATACGCTGGAGTGCGAGCTGCACCAATAAATGTTTTGAATCAATCGGTATTTGCATAGGGAATTTTATACCCGAGGAAATTCCCACGAAGCATTTGAAAGGAGCAACAAGATACGAAACGATTTGCACCTGTGCGTATGCGTTCAAGAGTATGAAAATTACATAAGCACACAGTTTTGTTATGCGTACGCGCGTGCATGCATTCATGAAGTGACGTTATTTATTCCATACATACTTATAGCTTGAATATATACATATATATATATGAAAGAAACAAAAAGCAAGGTCAATAGCGATACACCTGGCAAAAAAGAACACGCGCGGCTCTTAATTTCCGCGAGAGATCGAGGACAGTCTTCTCTTCGTCCTCGAATCGTTGCAGTCAAATAAATATTCGTGCATACGAGGATCCACATGTATGTATAAATATTTGTCGTTACTTGACGAAAGAAAACATTAGCGCTTCGTTATATAAGACAAGCTTAACTCAGCAGTATAGAATTATCAAGCAAACAGTACACATATACTTATTAGCATAAAAATAACATGATCAATTGGTACGATGACGTTTCGTCGAAGCAGATTAATGCGTGCACCAAGAGTACAAAAAAAAAATTAAGAAATATTTTTTTAACATTACCTTGTGAAAAAGGAGCTCGAAGAAAAGCAATTCCGACATGTTCTCGAAAAAACTTGCTTCTCCAACGAACTGTTCGTCAATCCATACGCTTGCTCGACCGAATTATCTCGTTACGGAATATAAAATCGGAGGGTGGCCTTGAATATTTGGCAATTCTTGATTGTTCAGCGTCAAAATTGTCATAATATTAAGGAGAGAGAAAAAAACAAATTTATTGTGCTTGTTTCGGGATTTCGTTACATTTCCATGAAAAATCGAATTCAACATTCCTGCAACGGTAATTTATCGAATTTCTCTTCATGTCAGCAAAGTCCACGCATCTTTGACTCATGAATTACCATTACTACACAAACCTTTGCCGCAAGGCGTGGGCTATACCGACAGATTTGATACTATATATACGAAACCTTATGGAAAATGGACACTAGAAATTCGTGAGCAAAAAGTAGCATATCGATGTAGCTGACGAACCAATCGCTTCTCGATCTTCTCCATTGACCATAAAAATCATATTTTTACTACAAGAACTATGTTTTTACGACTAATATCATACTTTTATCACGAAAATCATATTTTTACTAAAAATATCATATTTTTGTTGCAAAAATCATATTTTTACTACGAAAATCATATTCTTACTACAAAAATCATATTTTTACTACAAATATCATATTTTTATTGCAGAAATCATATTTTTACTACAAAAATCATATTTTTTCCCCAAAATCATATTTCTGGTACGGAAATCATAATTCTCACTAAAAAAATCATATGTTTTTATAAATAACGAAACAAAAACGATGGACCAACGACTATCGTTAAAATACTCCGACAGCAACGATCCATTGTGATTGCGACGATGCGTTATCAATGAGATGATTATTCGTGTAATAAAAATGACATTGTTGTGCGTGGCACAGTGTCCAAAAAAACAAAATTATAGTTGTGATTTTGAGTAAAAAAAAAGGGAAGACTGTTTCGTCATATTTGGTAACATCGTGCTACTCAATTACCTGATTCCGCACTGCGGCAGCGCTGCTGCTCTCGCTCTTGCTGTTTCTTTCTTCCTGCAAGCAACGTATTCGTGCTGATGGAACTGTGAGAGCTTCGATATAGTCGTTATTTTTTCAAGATGTGTGTTTGTGTGTGTGTGTACGTCGAAGAGCAGCCAGTACGGCAAGGGAGTGAACGAGTTCGAAGATCAATCATTTACTTGGCCGACATACAATTTACTACGACGCTGTAAAGTCCATCAGTCGTCAACACTGATAAACCATATTGATAGATTTTCATTGTATAGTGTTTGCGGCTCATACGTTTTTCCCAATTTCCTATTTTCTTTCCTGAGTCCTTCACTGCTTTTGTGTCTATTCTCACGAATTCACTCCACTTTTTATTTCATTTTTCTGGTAAAACGTATTTTTATCCTCTTTCAGGAAAATATTATGAAATTTTTCGTCCAAACTTTCAAAACGAATTTATTACTCGCTGCATTTCGTCGATACATTCCTCTCGCACCTGTCAATATTTTCTCCGGACTACTAGGCCCGGCTTCAGCAGGTGATCAAGAGCAAAAGACTGAAAATAAAAAACATGCAGACGAGATTGAGTTAACGAAGAAAAAAAACGAGTTATAAAACGGGGCGTAATCGACAATGTAACGAAAATAAAAATATTTTTACTTTCCGTACGCTTTCTTTTTTTTTTTTTTTTTTTTTTTTTACGAGACGCAGTCGTTCCGCATTGGAAAATTTTATTATCCAAGAGGAATATCTTCGTAATAATGTGCAGCACAAAAACATAAACATGGACAGTGTGTGATATACTCCATAATGCACGACGAGCTTTACGAGCTGATTTATTACCGCGTGTGATAAAATTGATAAGATTCTTCCGTCTTATTTTATAATACTTATTAATATTTTTATGTCCCGTTAGTAATATTTTCTGTTGACGTATCGAACTTACATTTGCACGGCTTTCTCGTACGATCATTATTCAGGGCCAAAGATAATCCCATTCTAATCAGACACGAGATCCAGGCTCGTACATTTTGCTAGACGCTTTCCGAAGTAAAACAAAAAAAAACACATTTCTCGTAAATTTTTCGTTATTCGAGAACCAACAAGTCCAATGAGCTCTCTACTCTTCGTTTCTCCGTAATGGACCGTTTTGGATTAATTATTCTTGATCATCTTCCTTTCCACAAGTCTCTGAAAATCAATCAATTTTACACGGTCGTATGGGAAAACTTTAGGAACATACATGATTGGAAAATGGTTTTTTTTTTCGGTTTTGTCTTCTATGCCTCGACATCGTTACCGGTTTCGCATTTTCGAAGCTCAACATATTCGCAGACTTTCCAACTCATTTTGTCAGAAACGCGAGAAGACCCAACAGAATA
The DNA here is from genome assembly GCA_030522525.1 of Campopleginae sp. 14b. Taxonomy (NCBI): domain Eukaryota; kingdom Metazoa; phylum Arthropoda; class Insecta; order Hymenoptera; family Ichneumonidae; species Campopleginae sp. 14b. The sequence continues at coordinate 24,686 of JAPYYS010000286.1, forward strand.
AATGTTACGCCGAAGCCGTTGAACTTGAGGAAAAAAAAATCTTCCGTTTCTTTGATCAGGATGGAAAAAAAAGTGTTATTTATTTATTTCGCGGCTGGTCTCGATCTCGCGGGGTTATTTATCGTTAAATGCGTTTCGACAATGTTGTTTTGACGATAAAAACGAAATGAAGAACGGCGACCAATAGAAACGTCGTGTTTCTATTGGCAGCAATGAATGTGTGAAAAATACGAGGAGATTTCGGAGGATTGATGAGAAAAAACTGTCGATTCGAGCGACGGCATAGCTCGTAGCGAGTAAACGAGATTTTTCGTCGAAACATACTGTTTGCATGGTCGTCGGCCAACGGTGCGCAATTGTTTCGCCGAAAACTGCAACGTTTTCAAGGTCATCGAGAATTTATAAAGTTGTGAAAAACGGTAAAAGGAATGAGAGGAAAACAAAGGAGCGCGTGAATAATTTTCTGGTTATATTTCGATGAAAACGTTGAGGCATGAATAACAAAAATAAATCAATGTATACGAAGTTGAAAAGTAAACAGCGATGATTCGTAAATTTAGGGGAACAGCGGTCTTTACGATATTCTGAGAAGATAAGACTCGGGAGGAGCGGGAAGGATGGGGAGTGATTCCGAAAAATGAAGGAGAATGTGTTAAGCACAGAAAGGACGTTAAAAATAGGAGGAAAAAAGTTGGATAATGTCAATAGGGAAGGTGTGGAAAGCGTATAGGTCGGTAGCACTTGGAAATCCAAGAAGCGACCGGATGCACCGCCAGAATGGGAATGCACGAGGGAAGGAAAAAGTATAAAGGAGCGAGTGACGGTGGATGCCTGGCCGCGTGTATGAGTGAGCGGGCGCTCGCGCGCGTTGAGTCCGTTACTCGCATATCGGGGTATTTCCGAGAACGCGCCTATAAACAAACAAACATAGGAAGAAGGGCTCGGACGAAGGAGCGAGAGAGTGGTACGACGGCGAGTCTCGCCGCACACACAGAAAAACGTTGTGCCTATAGAGCAGCAGCGGTGGCGGTGGCGGTGGCGGTGGCGGCGTTGTATATATTTTGCAGACAGAGAGCAGCAAGTAAAGGCGGGCGCGCGAACAAGCCGTGAGCGAGCAACCATGCTGCTCCGGTTGCTTACGGACAGACGGCGGCCCCACCTCAACGATCCGGGAATTCTCAGAGCGGGGGAAGTTTCTGGCGCCTCCGTTGACTCGCATTCACCTCTCCCTTACTCCCTTCTATATCGACTACACGCTACATCTCGATATTCTCCCACTCACGCTCGGACTTTGACTCCGAATGCGCGCGCATCCGAGCGCTGTACGAATATCTTTCTCCCACCACTTGGCTCACCATCAGGCTGCCCCCTTCTTGTCAGAACACTTTCATGAGAGGGCTGGGGCGCGGTACGGCGCCTTTTCCCCTCGTTCGGTGATTCACCCGACAGATTACCGAGAAGTTACGCCGGAAAAGGCGGCAACCCCGCGACCAACAACGACGAACGACGGCTTGTTTGCCTGCCTGCCTGCCTGCCTACTTGCTTAAGGTTGCAGTCTCATGTTGTGTGCAATCCTTGTCTCTTTCTCATTCTTTCTCCACCTCAATCTTCTCTTTCACTCTCTTTCGTTCATCTAGTCTCTCGGCGCCAGAACAACTTTTCAGAAACGTAAACTCGGCCGGCTCGACTTTCGTCGTAAATATCTTATTATAAATATCCAGCGAACGGAAAAACAAAACAAAAATACACTTTGACTCATGCAGGCACCCTACGCCTTCGTCGTCGTGCCGTCTTGCATCTGTTTTTCTGTCAATCCCCCACCCCTCCTCTCCTCCCGTCCTTCTCTTTCTCTATCGATGATTTCATCCTACACCTGTCTCCGCGATCTTCAGCTCCACGTATATGATAGAATATCGTGTATACTATAGACACGATAAGCACTTTCGTACTCTCTGCGTGTACCGATAGGAATGTTTGTATTCGGGTCAATGTTTTTAATTTTATTACGATGTTGTGACTCTGCTTCCACGTGATATTACTCGCTCGTATTTTATCTGCAGTGATAGATAACGTCCCGTCCAGTTGATAATAGTGTTCAGATTTCTCGTGTCAGTTTATGAATCAAATCTTGAGTCAACGTTGTTTATTTTTTTTCCATTTTTGAACGAGCGCTTTCAAAGTAAACACAAACAAAAATAACAATGAATAAGTTGAATACCGCGTTACGAACGTATAACCTAACTTTTCGTTCCCACGAGTTCGTGCGCGCGGACGTAACCTCAAAAATGTTTGAAGCGGAGACTCGATCGTCACATGGAAAGGTGTGGCATTTTTTTTACATTTTTCATATTCCGAATGGAGAAGAGAATTGAGAAAATTGGTTTAGAATCATTAATTAGGAAAAAGTTGAGTGTGTACGAGAAAAAATTGAGTGCCTGGTCTCGTGTTGAGATTGAATTTTATGAATGAATCGTGCGTTAGTGCATAAACGTTTGAACAATATCCAAAGGTTTTTTGAGTCTATGGGAAGTGTTAATCTTTGAATCTTGCGACAACAATAAGTTTGTGCAAATGTGATTAAGGGTGTTGCGGTAAAATAACCGCACCAAGTGTTTCCTTTGCTCTCTCTCTCGCTCTCACTACCTTTCCCTTTCTCCCGAGTGAAGGGGAAATATTTTCGTTCTTTTCCCCCCACTGTGCGCGCGTTAGTTTACGAAGCGGTTAGAGTGGTGGGATAGCCGATTGGTCGCTGGTAGAGGAAGGTCGCGGGGGGGAGAGGGGGCCGATTGTCGCGAGAAGACGGGGCGGCGGAAGTGGCCAGTGGAGAGGGGATACGCTCCAGTGGGGGAAAAGCGCGGGTAACCATTCCCGATGGATCGGTCGCGGAATTCAGTAAACGAACGAGTCTCGGTGGTTACGGATGAAAAAACATTCGCGTTTATATAATATAAATATCAATATATAAATATATAAATATATATGTACCCGTAAACATATGAATATAAAAATATTTTAAGATATAATGTTTAGAGACGTGACAGCGTCTTTTCAATAGTTTTTCAAAGTTCGTGGCTCTCGCTTTCACCGGAGAAAGTACTAAACCAAATCAATATTGAACCATTTCAAGTAAATCTTTGGAAACGATAACAAACAATCAAAACGGCAGCCCTGAACGACTCAAAATAAGAACGAGTTCGATCGCTGCCACAGTGAGAGTCTCGAAATAAAACACAAACACATGGCAACTAGTGCATTTGTAAATAAATTAATCGATCGAATAAAAGTTTGACAAACACATGAAAGCCTCGAAGTAGGCAATTTTATTTTTTCTTTTTTTTTCCCCGTTGTTTTCGTCGCATAGTGAAAAATCAAAGTGTGACATAAACAGGACAAAGTATTGATAAAGCATTGATTATACGACAAACTGTTACGATCAGAGAGAAACTCAAAACTTTTCGTGAAACATCGGAATCTCAACGTTTTCGTTCGGTTTACCAAAATTTGGTCTCGTCAACAGTGGCTTTAATCAATCAAACTGGATTCCAACAAGCAGTACGTGTCGCGATTACATCGCGGCTATCGGAGGCTTAAGAAATTATTTAAGGTAAAGACATTTTTTTATTCTCCCTTCTGAGCTCTAGGCCATCAAATCGTTTCGAATTTGATTACGTTGGTGCATCTAACGATGGTAGACAACTGTCGGGTGCATTTCGTGAAACGACGCAATAAAAGAGAGAGAGCGAGAAAGAGTGTGTCAGGTATTTTTTTTGGAATGGCCACGCGGCTTTCGTTTGTTGTTTTTCGAACAAAATGGCCGAAATTCCCCAGCAAAAATACGATCGCGTACGATATTTTTATTGCGAACGAAATATTGTTTTTCCTTACGATCGTCATTGAGGAGTTGATACTCGCACGCGTCTCGCAAAAGAGGAAATATCGTTTTCGTCGATAATCGATAATCCAAAACAAGCTGTTTTTCAAGCGGATAACAGCAACTGCCCCTTCCCTTCGCATCGAACGCGATAAAAACGAAATGGGCGAGTACGAGAAACAAACAACAGTGACAAGAGTATTTTTTTTTCTTTCGCTGAAAAAAGAAATAGCTGCCACTAATTCAACAATTTGTAAATAACAAGTTGGCCGATGAACTTTTTCTTATCGCTATGACGTTTAGTCAAGTTTTAAGAAATTTTCCAGGCAGTAAATAACGATTGGGCATTGGACTGCATAGAGACTGTTTTTATTGACGAATCACCGATGACGCTTTCGTAGCAAATGCATCGGATGACGATGGGACCGATAAATAACGAATTTTTTGGACAGTGATTTTTTATGATTTGGATAATGAATCGAAAAGTTTGGAAAAGTATGAAATAAAGAGGTTTTTTTGAAGGGTTTGAAATCTGACGGTTTTTTCGAGTATACATTGACACGGGCACGCACGCGCGTCTGCTGTATGTATACAGAGAGCCAAGCACAGTCCCTCTCCAGTTTAGTTTGAGGAATTTCTCGCGCGCGCACATCGACCTTTCGCCGTTAGCCTCGGGGGAATCCGGTCGCCGCGGTCTCTCTCTCTCTCTCCCTCTCTCTCTTCCCGCTCGGTCTTTCTTTTTCACTTGCACGAGGAGGATAAGTGAGCGCAAAGCCGCCAACCTACGAGAGATGAAGAGAAAAAAAAAAGCTCGTCTGGAATGTCTCTCGTAGGCTTGAAAATTCTCCGATCCCGTGGCTCTCGGAATTTGCAGCAGTCTATACATACCTATTCCCTTCTCTCTCCTTGCCTCGCGGGCTCCCTCATCCTTCTTCCGAGCCAGGTTATGAATAATTTACGTTTCACGGATTAGAATTCAGATAAATTCGTATATGTACGGATACGCCTTCTAAGCTTGTCCCAAAGTCTTTTTGTCCTTTATTACTATTTGTGCGCGCATAAAGATACGTGCGTGTACGAAGCGAGCGAGTGTGCGAATCATCAGGGTCATAGAGCTCGCACCCCGCGCAACACGATCAAACAAACGAAAGCCAATGACAGGCCAACGGTTTTTCGTCTTCCCAACTAACTCGAAAACAACATTTCGCTGCGTGCTTAAGAATTCTTTCTTCAAATTCTTTGATCCTCGATCTGTAAATGAGTCAATCATCTGGTGTTTCTCCCCCTCTTCGCGATTGAGTTCGCGGTCCTCGATCTCTTGCGAAGCATTCGCTCCGCCACCATGCATTACCAACGCCGCTGCTTTTCTCATTGAAATTCTTCCAAGTATTTTTATTTTTTTTTTCTGTAATACCCTCCGCGCTCGGCAGTCCAGAATCTCTTGTTTCTTCTCGCAGCTCTTACCTGCCTGTCTAACGAAACATCTGCCAGTAACACACACACACACAACCAATTCCTCTGTGTACAACTCTCTCTCTCTCTCCTCGTGCGAAAATGTGTCTCGCCGTGTGTTTTCATTTTTCGCAACTGCCAACAAATATTTCTTTTTTAACGTTCGAATTTGCACGGAATGAAAAATACGTCGATCTGGTTTCTTTTGCACCGAAAAAGTTTCATCAGTTTCCGCGTGCTTCCCGCTTCCGTACCCGAAAACTTATTGTGCTCTGATCGACTTTCGAATTCCCTTGGAAAAATCGATCCCTTGAATGTGTAGTTGAAATAGAAGTAGTAAAAATGAAAAGGCGAACGATCGTAAATTTATGGAATAACTGATCGTGCCTTGGATCCGGAGATTTAACCATTTGTCCGCAATTTTTACGTACTAGTTGCTTTTCCGAACATTGCTGCTTGCACCTGACACTCTGCACTGTAAGTAATAATTGTCCCATCGTCTTGTTTTTCTATTTATACTGACGCAGCTGTGCATAGAAAACGCGACGTGAAACGTGACGTAAGCGAAGAGAGAGAGAGAGAGAGAGAGAGAGAGAGAGCGAGAGAGCACGGAGATGTGATTAATTTTGTATAGAAAAAAGCTGTGGGAAAAGGCTGAAGATTTTTCAAGAGTAGTCTTGTAAGGAGAGAGTGGAAAAAGTGGAGGAAGACGATCGGGGATACGAAGGAAATGATGAATGAGAGAAAAATATAAAAATAATAGAGCAAACAGTGTTGGTGATATAAAATTCTAAATATAGATCGCGGAATCGTTTACGTTTGGAAATAATTGATAGGAAAGAACGCTCGGTTTGTTTAACGAGTGTTGGGCGCCGATTGACGCCGGTCGGCAGTTTATATTATCGAAAGCAGTTCTGCTTCGCGCGCTATCTCTAATCTTCCTCGTAGCAGTTGTCACGATGACACAAAGTGTTACAATGTCGATGGATCACGTCGTCGTTGGCCGCGTTCATTAGATAAAACAAAAATCGTAACGTATCATTCGAAATTTTTGTTGGAAACATCACGAGGCGGTAACGTGTTGTGCTCTCGGTAAAATATTTCCGCGGAGGTTGAGCGGCCTGCGTTGGTCTATCTCTGACACATTCACGCACACACGCCTGGACCTTTCTAAGAAAGCAAATATTTTGAAAGTTAACGCGCCGCAGAGAGGGCCTCGACGACCTTTCCAATCTCCATCTTAATCTTCTTTCTTATTGCGTTTGCCTCTTGCCACTATATGCGTCCTCTTATAACTTTGTCAATGGGAGGATTCTTCTCACGATTATCAAAGGCCTTACCGACACCAGGTCAGGTCAGCCTATAACTGTACACACTCTGTCTATACAAAAAACTATACCATATAACTAAACCCTAAAATAATAATAATTACTGATAAATCACTAAAGAATTATTGATCATTATTATTGTAACAATATAATAATAATAATAATAATAATAATAATAATAATAATAATAACGATAAATAATTATCATGTATAATGAATACAATAAATAAATAAATATAATAAATAAATTAATACAATAAATAATAAATACTATAATAACATACATGATTATAACAGAAATATTTGGAAAAGTTCCGGAGAGACGGACGTGTGCCTGGCTTCTCCGCATGCCCTTAATTCGTAAAACCATATCAAAGTTCTTATCATTGGGGTCTTAAGAAAAATATTTGATCCACCATTATTTGGATTTTTGGAAACGCCTCAATTTTTCTTTGACATTGAGTTTTCTATGCGCAAATATATTTCACAGACAAACACGGCGTGGTGCTTTTTTGCTTCTGGATATAATGGATTCCGTTGGATTCCAACGAGGCGAACTTCGACATCTTTTATCTTTTTTTTGACTCGAGACGATCGCTTTGCCAACGTTTTTCTTTCTCAAACTTTGTGCGGCGTCGACCTGGTTCCAAGTCTTTTAAAAGACACGGGAGAAAGGTGCGAGGAGGTGAAAAATATCCGCAATAGATCGTATCAAGGTTTGCCGCAGGAATAACGTTACGACACTTCCCAAGCTCTTGTTACGTAATATGCTAATTTTCGGCTTGACCACGATGAGAAAAACTCACGTGGCCCTCCACCCCGCGTGTACTCTATCATATGCTAATGCTGATGGGTTTTCGGTGTGCGTCCATGCCAGAGACCACCCGCGACAATTCGAATGTCGATCATTATCATCAGCCAATGGAGAAAACTCTGGATTTCCGTCCACGCGGAGCTCCGCGCGAGCAAATGTTTTTCAAACAAAGTTCCTCGCGACTCTTGATCTCGGCACATTCTGACGTCGATTCAATAAAATCTAATCGCCCATTTTGACCATTTGATCAGCTGATGTTCACGCTATTTTCGCGTACAGAATACCCGCAAGGCCATAAATGTACGCGAACGCGACATCGTTTGAAAAACGATCGATCGATCGAAAATCGATTTGAAAAATTTATCAAGGGCTACCGATTGTCGGTTCTTTAAATGTTTGGTAATCATCACGATTGTCCGCAAAAAAATCAATGGTCCACTTTGTTAAAACTTCCGGAACGATTTTCGAAACATTTTCATTTATTAATTTTCCATACAAATACGAGCACACGATTAAATGAGGACAAAAGTTTATTTTTCTTTGTTGCGACATCGTGACGAGACGGTGGCCGATAACCGTACGTAATTTATTCACACACGTGTCGTCGTCTCGTTCCAAAATGACGATCTGAATCGAGGAATAAAAAAAAAAAACATTAAACAAAAATAATTTAAAAATATCGAATATTCCGACGAGATTGTGCCTGATAATTAAGAGATTTTTTCTAGAGATCATTTCTATGACTGCGGGGACTATAAAGATTCGAAAAAAAAAAAAAAAAAAAAAAAAAAAAAAAAAAAAAAAAAAAAAAAAAAAAAAAAAAAATACACCTGCATGTGCATAATTTATGCACACTCGCGACCATGACTTGTGCTTTAACCAATCAGTCCCGACGCGTGGATATAGAATGAGATTATTTCCTGAAAAGTGTTGTTTTGTTTATATACTGCTCGACTACGAAAAGAGCGCGTGTGTACACAAAAATTTCTTTCATTGAGAATTTCGCGTTGATTAGCGCTGTCGAAAATTGTTGAGACTAATGTTTTTTTTTTCCTCAACTGCTCATCCTGATTTATATTTCCTTTGAACCGAGCAAGCGCTGGAACTCGGAACTCGTGCGCGCAGATCGTTCTTGATACACGGACACAGACACATACACACACACACCGATCGACGAGACAGACCGAGAAGCACATGAAAAGAATACCATACGCGCCGTATATAGAGGAGGAGAAGAATCTTGAACGCGAGTTTCATCGTCTGCCAACGCAAAACATCTCATTCACGAACAACAGTTCTCCATTTCTCTCAGTTCACTTACGATCGCGACGGTAACGCCCTCTCCGAGAGGCATTCATATGGGGTCGATAAAAGGCTTTTCTCGCCGCCTGCGCGCACGAACTACCATATAAAAATAGATCTTTTTGCTCTCTAGTGCTTAAAACATCCAACTAACTAATTAAATTCAATATTAAGATCATCGCTTCGTTATTCTTTTTTTTTAATCGAATTTTAAAGGTCCAGATACAATAACAAATAAATGAATGAACAAATAAATAAATAAATAACTCAATGAATAAAATAAATAAACAAATAAATAAATGAATCATTGAATGGATGAATAAACAAATAAATAACTGGATAAGTAAATAAATAAATCAATAAATAAATCAATAAATAAATAATGAATAATTACTCAAAGACTCGGGTGTAGGAATTTTGCGTGAGCCTGTTGGCACGAAGCAGCGATTGTAAGACGATACGAGATATGTCGATAGAAGCATAAACTCGTAAAGAGAAAGAGAGAGAGAGAGAGAGAGAGAGTGAGTTAGCGAAAAGAGATGCTAAAATTAGAATGCTCGCTGGAATTTCTGTTTGATTTTATACAGCGTTTGGCCAGCGTACAGTCCGGTCTACAAGATACATATTTATTTTATACCCTGCTACCGTGCATCCGTTATTCCACGAGATAAAAATTGGTAATTGCGCTCAAATCGTTAATAAGGACAGAGACGATGAGGACGTAAGTTTTGCAAAGAAATATTTTCATCATACAATTAAATCTAACATTTTATTTCGCCTTTCGGTAATTAATGGAAAGAAAATTCATTTCCCTACATATGCTAGAAACTTTGAGCCTTTAATGTTCACATTTTGTAACCGCAGCTAAAACCCCATATTGCGGGCAGACATCACTTCATTTGGTGACTTTGGAATTTTTACATTCTCATTGGACAATTAAAGAAACTTCGAACCGATCATTAAATTCCACCTTGTCTATCATTCGATTCGATTATTATTTATACGTAAATATTAATTCCGAAATGTTCATCGAAATATTGGGGCAAATTTGGTTCGATTACGTATTTGATTGAAAAATGTTACGTGTGAGGTTTTTGTAATGGTAAAACTCGAGCCCGAATGATGTAGTGAAAGGAGATGAAATTTGGTTTGAGGGGTAAACAGAGGTAAGAAAGAATTTAGGCAGGAGAAGGGTAAAGCGCTGGTTGGAGAAGAATAAATGAGATATGAAGAAAAAATGGAGGATCGCTGGCGATATCGGAAAGTGTCGTTGGCAGAGCTGCGCGTCTCCTCGGGCCGAAGGGGGCATCTCGTCGTTGTTACTGGTATATAGTTTCTCGGGGGGAATGACGCCATAGCGTCGCAAGAGAGGTCGATGTACCGACACGCATGGTTGTCGATGGCTTGCCCTGTAAATGGACTGAGAGAGCCAGAGAATGGGATGAAAAAATAGGGAGCGAGGGAGAGAGTGAGAGAGCGAAAAAGGAAAATGAGCAAGGGCAACTGCGAGAGAAAAGACTCGTCTGCTCTTCCTTTCGCTCTCTCAAGGAATGACAGTCTCGTCGTGTCGTTGACATGTATGTATATATATATACACACAACAAATCCTATACACATCGACGAGAGGTCGTTCCTCTATCTATCGTTTTGCTTCGTTCCGCACGCTACGATTCCGAATGTACGAGCCTTACCTATATATCTATGTTGACGATTGTTTCGTGTGCGGGTCTTTCCAAGTATTTTTAGGATCCCCCCACAATAAAAAATGTCTTTTTACACCCGAAGCCTCTGCTTCCACCTTCCAAATATATGGGCCATTTAAATTTCACGATTTTCGTTAGAAATATACAGGCTTATTCACAATGAAAACCGTAAAGATACTCTGTTCTATAAGTGAGTTAAAAAGTATGAATAATCCGAGATATTCCTAAAATAAATGATATTCCACTAGTGATTATGTGAAAAGTAGGTCAATGCCCGCATTTCTCGAGAGCGCAGACACACCCTTGAGAGGGCGTTCACCCTGCTGCCGCGTTTCCCATTGATTCGTCCGAGCGAAAATCAGCTCGCAGACACATTGGCACTCGGAATTTTTTCTCGCGAACGTATTATCGCCGCGCCCGCGTGCTCGCCTATCGATTTTCTGCTCTCGGACGCCCTGTACAGACCACAAATGTTACACAGCTGTTTCTACATTTTCGTCGCCCGATACATCCCACACGATCATGTACTTTGATCCGTACGTATCAAACACACACTCACTCGTATGTTTAAGGGTATGTGTGAGGGGAATGATCGATGAACGCGCGTGTCAAGGGCCTCAGAGCAAATTGGGGCCCGTTGCGCGCGTATATATTCTTTCCCTCGTATCTTTCCGAGCTTTTCGTCCGTGTCTTTGCCCTGGTCGTGCTCTCTCTCGATACTGGATCGACGCAAACATATACACCCGCGGATCCAAGTGTATATACCGCGCGTGGCGCTCGCTTCGGGGTGGACCAACCTCCATCCTTCTTCTCCGCGGCGGTCAACTCTTCAACAATGCCTCTCCCTCTCTCTCTCTCTCTCGTTTCCGTTAATATTGGAAATCGATCAATTTCTCTGACGTCAAGCAGAACATTTTCTGACAAATTAGCAACAGTTGATCGGCGAGCGATGCACGTTTTATCGTCAATTCAAATACTCCTCCAGCGCACTGACGCACGCGCTCGTTTTTGCTGTCGACGAGACTGTTCTCGCCACGTGTGTGCTCCGGATGGGCCGATTACTCGAGACTCGACGTTTTCCGCACGATCCTGGCGCAGTAACCTCATTCCCAACGACCTTTCCTTCATACAATTATATTCACTTTTCCTCATTCACAAACCGAGTCATCCCAATCATACGATTATATTTATCCAAGAAGCAAATATATCATTTGTATTTCCATACCGATTCTCAAAGCTTCAACCACAAATACCCATTTACGTCATGAAAATATTATTCTCGACGATTATAATGATCAGAATACGAAGCTCTTTCCTCTTGACTCGTGAGTGTGGTTTTTTATTTATTTTATTTATTGATCAAAGATGATTTTTTCCTTTTCGTTAAAGTCGTCTATTTATCCTCTTTCCGCGTCTTTTCTTTCCTCTCCCTCACTCTAATAATGTATGGATCAGCGTGTGTAATTTTTGCTTAATTTTCATAAACTTTTAATCGACCAGTTTTTCGAAGAGCAGCCTTGACCACTCGTGATCTCACGTTCACACGATCATTGTCGAATCTTTTCGTTTCAACACAAATATCCAAAATCCGAAAAATTCGAAATTCATTTGTATTCCTAATATTTGCGAACGGAAAGTTCGACGGATTGGTCGTCAGAATGAGCGAAGGAGCGCGCCTGATCCTTCATCTAATTCCCCCCCCCCCTCCCCCCCCCTGCCTCGATAGGAGCGCGCGTAAAAAAACGTGTCAATCGACAAGTAAAATTAAGTTTATTTACCGAGACAAGACAAATTGACGTAATTAATTATTTCGAGCTATTAGTTCTTCGTGATATTCATCGGGCGCCGCTCATATCGCGTCTCGAACGATATACGCGATTGAGGGAGAGAGATAGAGAAAAAGAGAAAACGAGACCAAATCCGTCGCCGAGAAGAGATAATATTTTTCCTTTTTTTTCAATAATAGGAAGAAAAAGATGATTCTTTTAATAAGCCAGACAGGCGTCTTTCAGTCCGACAGACGTAGTCGACGTCTGCAAATATTGTTTATCGAGAGTCAGAGTAATCATCGTAAGATATCAATATGTATTTTATACGATCCTGAAGTTTGCATCGATGGAAAAAAACGGAAAGTTGATTTTTCAATCATCATTTTCATAATTCATTTACTTTTTCCTTTTTTTCGAGTAAATT
>JAPYYS010000286.1:37357-118564 GCA_030522525.1 Campopleginae sp. 14b
CCACTATTTTTGACAAATATTTTCTGAACATTTCGCACTTTGCTGGAAAAAATAATTACTTTTCGTTTCACTTCAACGATGCAAACTTCAACATCGTTATTTTATGCGCACGTTGAAGATATTTACATTCACTAGTCTCTCTATACTTTTCCGGCAACGAATAAAAAATTCCAGATTCCAGATCTATTCTCGTTTCTTTTCCTCAAAACTCAATTTTACGAAAATTTCACATTTTACGCTATTTTCGTTATCGACTGGTCATTGGTCATGACGTTAGCGTACACCGTTTCCTTTGTTGAAACATCGCAAGAACATTAGGGTATTCTTCGTTGGAATAAACCGGAAAAAAACGTTTTTGGGAAATTGAGAAAAATACTAGTCTGTCGAAACACAGAAATTTATCTGTTTTTTTTTCCTCATCATCTTACCGATCAGTCGTACGCGGTTGCTCTGACAAACCGAACGAGATCGCAACTTGAAAATTTGTTTATTTGTCAAAACCGAAAAACAGGCGAGGACGGCAAAAAAAGTGTTTGGAATTTTGAGGAAATACGAAGCGAGATATACGAATGAGGAAAAAAACGTGAAGAAATGTTGAGGGGAATACGTATACGCACGGAACAGTTGCCTCAATGCCAAACAGCTGTTGCTAGGCCAAAAACGATGTCAACAAAAGATCGAACACCAAACGACCAAGTGACGAAAGAAGCTGCGGCGTATTTCGTGCTCCTTAAAAATTTTCATCGTCTTACTAATGTTCATGTGTAATGTTGAACATTCATCCCGAACCGGAAGTAACTCCAATCTTTCGGCTTTGTCCCTCTCTCACACACATACACACTGGCAGCAACGATTTTTAGTTATTGACCTTTCACTCGGTCCGAGACGATCTCGCCGGTGATGAATAATCGCGTCCCGCCGCCGTCATCGCGTTGTCGTTTGCGCGACCTTCGGCTCACACGCAATAATACGGACCTAAGCTCCGAGATACTTGACCAGCAAATTATCCAATTTGATACACCGGAATTGAATAATCAATTCACCCGCTGTTCCTCCGAGAATTCTTCGAGCAAATAACCGAACAAAAAAAACACACACACCGTCGAGTTTTGTTGTCGCGATCTTTGGCAACTTTTTTTTTTTCTCCTGTCGTTTTAAACCTTATCGGTACATGTAGAAAAACTTGCATCGGAATATGAAAAAACAACTTGTCATAATATTCGCATTTCGTAGCCACGAGATAAACATTCGGTTACGCAAGAGACAAACATTTGTTCGTGCATGAGCAGCGCTTCAGATAATAAAAAATAAAATTTCTCTTATTCCTTCTATTTTTTATCCTTTCGGTTCTTGATGAACTTGTAATTACAAGGAAATAAAAAATGCGCTTTGGCCTAGAATTTTTCCTTCTCAATTTATTGACACAACGAAAATCGAACGGTCGATCATATCTAGCAGACGTTCCAACATTTTTTCAACCATTCCTCCCTCTTCTTCTTCAGCTATGTGTGTCATTTAGAAGCATAAAAATTCGCCAATCATCGCGAATCTTTGCTTAATATACTTTTCATGTGTCTGTCTGGCCCGGTCTCCCCTCCCCTCTCCTGTCTTTTTTCTTTCACATTGGCTTGCATGCTGTGTCGAGAGAGGAATCGAGCAAATATTTGCCCCGAGTCCCTGATCCACTTTTCAACAGACGAGAGCCTCGGTATCGGTGCCAACTTTTCCCACCAATACACTCCAACCTTTTTATTACACACGGGATCCCGCTCCTCGCACTGACGAATCAAATATTCGTATTCGTATTTGCCAGTGTTATGGCCCGTTCAAAAATCGTTCAATTTCTTTTAGCCCAACAAAGTTTCACGTATTCATTCATTAATCTCCTACATACCTGGCAATTTAGCTGTAAGATTTTGAATATTACGTTGCGCAGCCAATTTCCCATACAGCCCAGCACCAGGCTATACAAACGTTCGAGGACAATCTCGAAATGTCTAGCCACATAGGGGAGAGACCATATGGACGCTCATAAAAAATAATAAAACAATTAGAAAATTTTTAGTCCTGACCTTTGAGAATCAGTTTTTCGACAATCGAATTTGAACCAATTGACAAAAATACTGAGTGAAGCCTCCATGGAGATGAAGATTTTGGGACAATCGTCAATTTTAATACGGGCATAACATGCCAAAAGTAGAACGCGCGTATCTGTAGTGGAGGGAAAAGGTAAAAAGTTGAAATTCATGGGATCGAACTGATTGACATTGTTGTTAAATTTGTAGGGGAGTATTGCAATATCGGTGCTGTTGAAGCATGACTATTCTTTTCACTATCTTTCGCAAGATGGAAATGCGATAATAGCTGGTAGACCATGAGTTGCAATCCGTAGGATCGTAAACTGTACTGACGAAGCAGAATATCGCAAGAGACGCTAATCGCAACTCTGATTCTGTTTCGTTAGCCCAAAAGCGTTGAATCTCGATCGTTTGTGTTTTGCAAAATGTTTTTCTGTGAGGAAACGTGAATTTTCACTAATTCTCATTGTTATTTGTTTTTATAACAGCGGGTGGCTAATCAGGTGCGTACAGTTTCTCCTCAACCGGAAGTAACGGTGGAGGGGCCGGTGCCGAAAATGTCACCACCAACGAATGACGTTACCAGTGGCATCGTCGTCGTTGCGTCGGATGAGCTTACGCCCCGGGTTCCACCAACCGGAAGTCCGGCAATAACGACGTCGCTCGCCACTCACAAACGTACACCGAAGGACTTTATCTTTGGCAAGGTCATCGGAGAGGGCAGCTTCTCAACCGTGAGTTGACATTCTTCAAAAATTTCCAGTTTATCGACATTTTTCTTTTTATTTTTCGAAACAAAATTGTGATTTTTTTGTTATTTTTGAATTTGCAGGTCTACCTCGCCAAGGATATTCACACGAGTCGGGAATACGCGATCAAAGTCTGTGACAAACGCTACATCATTAAAGAGAAAAAGATCGAGTACGTGAAGAGAGAGAAGGAAGTTTTGAACATGCTCACTGGTGCGAAACACTCGTTCGTACGTTTGTTTTGTACTTTTCAAGATCTTGATCGTCTCTATTTCGTACTCTCGTACGCCAAGAATGGTGAACTTTTGCCCTACATCAATAAAGTTGGTTCGTTTGATATCGAGTGTACGAAATTCTATTCGGCTGAAATCCTTCGTGGTCTCGAGTATCTCCATGGTTTGGGTATAATCCATCGTGACCTTAAGCCGGAGAACATACTGCTCGATGAAAAAATGCACATTCTGATAACCGATTTTGGCAGCGCTAAAATTCTCAAGGAAGATCCGGAGACGACAACGACGACGGGAACGACCACGACGAATGTCGAGAAATCAGAAGAACCGAGGAAAAGAAGAAATTCTTTTGTCGGTACGGCCCAATACGTTTCTCCTGAAATATTGACCGACAAATCGGCCAGTAGAGCATCCGACCTTTGGGCTTTGGGATGTATCGTTTATCAAATGGTCGCTGGTTTACCACCCTTCCGATCGAGGAGCGAATATCTCATTTTCCAAAAGATTCTCAAACTCGATTACGAGATACCCGATGGTTTTTGTCCGTTGGCTAAATCGCTGGTCAAACAATTGCTCGTCTTGGAGGCGAACGAACGTTTGGGGGCGACTGACGAGCATGGTGCTGGTTATCCGGCTATAAGATCCCACCACTTTTTCAAAGGCGTCGATTTCGAAACCCTTCACGAACAAACTCCACCATCGATTTATCCGTATTTGCCAGGAACCTCCGAACACGAGGAGCTCAGATCGCATTATCGAGTGCCGGATCATCTCGAGCCTGGATTGGATGATCGTCAACTTACGAGATTACTCGGTCTCGGAATCGTCGACGAGTCAGTTCCTGAAAAAAATCAACATGCCACCAACAAAAGTACAACAACGACTACCGGCGCCATTGCCGCTGCCACCACCGCCGCAACGACAATCCCCACTGCTGCCAGTACAAACATCACCGCCGCCGGTTCTCCGCTCGTCGTCACGGGCAGCCCCAATGTTTCTGTGACACCAAATCTGGACAAACCATACCGTAAAACCACTTCCGGTATAGCTGACCTCACGGAAAACGAAACTAAATCGAGGCTCGATAAACAACGCAGCACCGATCCCTGGCACAGTTTCGTCGATGAAAACCTCATACTCAAACGCGGATTCGTCAACAAACGGAAAGGTCTCTTTGCCAGAAAGAGAATGCTTCTTCTTACAACCGGTCCTCATCTCTATTACGTCGATCCCGTCAACATGGTACTCAAAGGCGAAATACCCTGGAGTCCTGAGCTGAGGGTCGAACCAAAAAACTTTAAAATCTTCTTCGTTCATACGGTAAGCATATCCCCCACTCCTCACAGCAAAAAAGTCACACAGCACTGCAGTTCGCAACGTTCAATTTCAATTTTCAATTAATTTCTTTCGTTCATATTCCGAAACCACGAAAATTTTCGTACCGATTCCGCGTTGGGGTTCTGAAAAAAGTTCGATTTATTGTCCTGACCAGATATTCAATCAGAATCTCGAGATCCACTCATGAAAGAAGAGAATTTCGTTGGATTCATGAAATTATGTGCTGGAGCTACAAATTGAGATTCCAAATTGTGTACTTAGTGCTTTTACCATGAATGCTGACGAATGTTTACAACTTCCATCGTTGGAATAATGGAAAGTTATGTAAATTAATGAACGGTTTTTTTTTTATGCAGCCGAACCGAACGTATTATCTGGAAGATCCCGAAGGTTTCGCCCTGGAGTGGTGTCGAGCGATCGAAGAAATGAGAGTCCATTGTTACGGGCTCAGAGAAGAGGTCCAGGGCTAATAAGGTGATCAGAGCAGCTCGAATAAAAAAAATAGAAAGAGAGAGTGTTCGACGAAGAGGAAAAGCCGCTGAGAAGAAATCGAAGTGCAAGCGCGTTAAACGGTGATTAATCTTGTTGGCCGAAAAATGGGATATCGTGAAGATCCGCGAGTGGAAAATCGTCGAGTGCACTTGGTTAGCAAAACGTACGAAAGACCGGATCTCACATTGTTTATTTATCTAGAAACTTCTGGAATAACCGGGTGAGAAAGCAAAATTGACTATGGAAATTGTTGTACAGATTAGCGAAAATTGTAAGGATTAGTTGAGCAAAAGTTGGGGTTGATCCACGACCGCACATCGATTAACAACAGCAGAAAAATGATGAGCCAAGATTTCTTGGATTATAAACATTTGGGCGCCTGGATTGTTTCGCGCCGGACTCTTTACCGCGTTTCCATTAAATCCGATCCTGGATCATTGCGACCAATGAGGAAGAATCAATTTGAAAAAATTCCAAGCACCTCCGAGCCGAATTATAGAGAAATGGCATTCGTGATGCCTTCCCCATGCCCCTTGAGAACGATCGAACAAGTCTTTTAGTGAAATTTCAATATTTTTGGCTTCGCTCGCGACAAAGAGTCCGGCGAGGATGGTTGCGAAGGATGCATTGTTGTTGGTCGAACGAACGGACACGAGAAGTGGTCGAGAAAAGGGAAAATGGAGCGAGTCGTAAATGATTTTAATCCGTAACTTTTACTCCTTTGATTACGACCACAGTCCGTGATCGCTTTAGGTAGTCAATATATAGTCAAATTTGTTGGTATTTTTGCTTTTCTTACTATAATTCTAATTAAGATAATAATAATAATCGATAGATTGATGAGTGTTAAGAATGGATTGAAGAGGGTGAAGGAGAGTAGAGAAAATAGAATGCCTTGACGAAAGAAGCTTTCCGCAGCTTTAAATTGCGTCGCCTGAAGGTCCGTGGACTCGATGTAATTTTCACTTCCGGGTTCACCAGCCCCTTTTTATCTCTTCGTTCAAATCTTTCTCGCGAATGCTTTTCGTTGTTTTTTTTTTTAAATCTCTCTATATATCTTTCTTGTACATAGTAGCGCCTAATAATCAAGAGAAAAAAGAACAAAAAGCAACGTCCCAAACGTTCGAAGAGCAGGCGTCGCCAACTATGTAATTATTAAGGATTTACTCGATAAGAATTAAGTCATTCGGTGGCATTTTATTTTCGATCTCTTCGTTCGCTCTATCCGTAAGTGCGCAAGTTCCTCGATCTGCGCCCCAAGAGGACTCGCGGGGTTGGCCAAAACGAAAAGAATAATGTTTGTTGGTTTTTTTTCTTCAATAAGTGTCGCGTGTGACAAATTCGGCCTCGAAAAGAACTCGAAAATTGGAGCTTTTTCGATTTACTCCTACAAAACGATTCTCGCCTTAATCCGCGTGTATATGTGTCCGTGGGCGTGGGTGCGTTTATCTCTGATTTTCATAAATTAGGAGAGTTCCTCAACATTCAATGCATACAAAATTTAGTACCTTGTCAGTTATATTAATTGTTTGTATTAAATAATCGTTATTTATTCCATCATCGATAATCGCGAATTAGTTTATTACCGTCAAATCTTACTCGTACATAAATTAATATAAATTAATATTCAGCACTGTGAGAGAAAGATTTACTTTCCTCTTGGCTGAACTTAAACTTTTCCCAAGTCAGAGAACACCACAAACTCATTTATAAATGTGAGAGCAAAGAAAAACAAACAACTGTTTTTAATGATCACGTTGGAATATTAGAAGCGATTTTTGTTCTTCCTATTATTGTTTTTCGTTTATTTATCAACGATTTTTGTAATTTATTTATTTTCGTTGCACTATCCGTATGCCTGCGTGCGCGAATACTTGGTGTGTATGTGTGTGCCTCTTTGATGGAAGTTTAATCTCGTTCGTTATTAATTCTGAATAGTCATCACGAAGAAACATATTCCTCGCGCACTTTTCAATCATCACTCAATTACCGTTCATCCTATTTCTAGTTTATCGAAAACTACTATCGCTTATGCTACTATTACTATTATTAATGCTAAACTATTGATGGTGTGACGCGGTTTCGAGCCGACGAACGCCTCTGTTAAAAAGCTGTGCGACTCTCAACTGTTATTTATCTTCGAGCTCAGTCCTCTATCCTGAATAATTAATGTATCGAAAACTGAAGAAAGGGAAAAAAAACCGTGAGAGACTTTTGGAAAAATTGAGAAGACGAAAGTTGCGAAAAATGCTTTTTTGTACATAGCTTTCCGGTGGTGAGAACTTTGATGTTTGAGCTGACCAAACTGTACTATAAAATCTACACACTTGTCGGGCATAGCTCACACGAACACGTAAACATATTGAGACGAGTTGAAATGTGAATATTAGATAGGAGAAAGTGTAAATATATAATTGTGTAAAAAGTGAAGCGCAGAGCTCGAAGGTCATCGACAAGAGTATATAACGCGTCCTCTCGTATCGTCCCGGGTGAAAAAACGTTATACAGGGTATTGACGAAAAGTCAGCCAAGTCTATATGGTCATCGATAGGTTCTCGGGGTTAAAATCACCGCGGAAAATTTAAAACCATGTGTTTGTTCGAAAAAATAGTCTTACCTCCTGCGCGGGGTTCGTCTATTGTTCCCGGTTGCTTAGTGGCTTTTCAAAGTGACCGCTTTTGGTGGGCCATGTAAAGTACGGGCGGACGACGGTTACCAAAATTATCTTAGCGTCAAAAGCATCGATTGACTGATTCAATTAGTGAGATTCGCCACTGGTGACGTGGGAGGTAACGTTATGAAAATCTCGATGATCGCAACAACTCTTACATTACCACACATACATTCGCATCGACAGCCATCATCCCAACTTGCCCAAAATATATCGTCGCTGTCTTGGTTCGTCGGAACTTTGCTGAATCTACGTTTTAGGCAGATTTATCGCAAACTCTCGACCTACACGACGGTGACGCTTTTTTTTTGGGCTTTCCTTGCTTTTCTCAATTTTTCTCATTCTCGTATTTTCGAACGTCTGTCATGCTTCACTCAATCTTTCCTCAACGAACGAGTTTATCATTATTATTATTATTAATTCTTTTATTATAATTATTATTTATGTATAGCCACGCGTTCGAAAATTCGATGAATGTCTATGTATAAATATATTCGTATCCTGTACAGAACGCATTGATGATGTCGAACACTAGCTAAAAATGTGTAGTAGTATAAAAATGAGTTGATAGTTAAATTGAAAGGTGAGAATGGAAAAAGGAGTGTAACGTTATTTGTATGAAATGTATAGGAATGATTTAGGATAAGTTGAACGAAAGCTAAAGTTGGATGTATCAAAGATTTTTCTTTTTTTCTTGTTTCTGTCTATTATTATTATTATTATTATTTTATTATTATTATTATATGTCGAAAATTACTTGTGGGCTACATGCTCGAAAGCGGAAATCAGAAAGACAAAAAATACAAAGAGGATTTATGAAATTCCTAATTGTTGCTTCGACGCGAGATGGACGCTTCTACTATTGATTGCAGTATTACTAAATGTACGTAGACACTTAAAACAAAAGAAACAGCAACAACACAAGAAACGCCCATACACAAAAGCAAGTATGAATGCGGTAAATAAAAAAGAGTATAATAAATAGTCTGTATACTCGAAAGAGACTTTATTCATGGGAAACATGATTCTCTATTCCTCTCCCACCTTTCCTTATGACTCTCTGTACAACGGTAATGATTGGGACAAGAAAAGGTCGTGGCATGGACAACGAACCGAAAAATATCCACCGTACTCTATTCTTTAGAGAAAATCTCTACGATGGATTAGGCTCTGTGAATTATAGTCGGTAGTCGTTTTATATCCAACGTTGCCAAACATACAAACAAACAAAAATAACGCTGGTAACGTCGGCATTACATCATTTCACTTTTAGTACATTTTCCGAATACCGGAGAAAAATGAAATTTTCGGTTTTTTTTTGGTTTTTACAGCTCGCACTCCTTGCATTTTTTTCAAATTTTTGGATTTTTCGTTTTATTCTAAAAGTTTTACGTAAGCTCTCGTGGTTAATGAAGATTCAACTTCCACTGGGACAATTCTCGACTTCGAGGCATTTTATACATAAGCATGCTGCATTTTAAAAAGGTCCGAAAAATTTTGTTGACCTTTTGTATAAGCCTTTAGAGCGATCTAACACTTGCGCAAGTGTCAGAGAGGAAATTCGATTTTTTCTTGGACACTTTTTAAATATCAGGAGAAAGGAGTACACCAACACTTTGTTTTCCAGCGGAAAGAAAACAACGTATAAAATTTACATATTTTTCAAATCAACACACCCTCGGTTTTGAGCTCCAATCGAGCTTTGTAACTTGATTTAATTCTGGAGAAATCGAAACATCAGGATCCGAGCGGTAGAGTCGAAATCTCGCTCCATGATAACTTTTCAATTTGTCGCAACGAGATGTGTGACGAAGGAAGATGAACATTTTTTACCAATCTTCAGTCTTTTGGATCAGAGTGGGTCTAGATAGTGGCAAACTGTAAATCCCATCGATAATGATTCATGACATCCGTTCATAGTACATTCAATGCAAAAGAACAGGCAAAATCAAAAGTCAATTATCGGAGGATCTTGGATGCAATTTTTCTTGGAAATGATCTTTGATATTCTAGTTGTTGGGTATTTGTTTCGCTTCTCCATATGACGCATGATTATTTTGAGCTGATGTGTTCGATCAAGTGCTTCTTCAGATCCGGCAGATTCTTTGGTCGATAAGAACATTTGTGACATAGCAAATCCTTCTTCAAATGCTTTTCACTCTCCGCGCTGCTCATCTGTCTCACTCGACCGAGCTGCTTCAGTTCCTCTCGCACACCTGTGTTTTTTTAATTTAAAAAAAAAACATGAGTTATTATTCCAGTCATTGACTAACATTTTGGCTCATATTTTTTGGGCGGAAGAACTCGAAAATGTGTGTAGAGTTTGTACAAAAAATTTAGCAACTTGTTTTATTGACTTCGAATGATGAAATTTGAAAAAAAATTGTAAACAGTGCGTGGACTTTAGTGTCTTAGTCTTTTCAATCAAACGACAATATACGGGTACCGGCAAGAGGCCTTGAAACTTGGGAATAATGCATTTCGAACTTACTGATTCAATTCAAAGATTATTTATTATTATTTGTAATCCTATAAAAAAATTAGAACAAAAACAAATCACAACGGAGACAGGGACTAATCTGTACCCTACCTCAAGGTACACCCGGGTCTACGCTACCCTGGGCAAAGTTCGAGCAAAGTTTTGCAATGCGGTTGTGTGAAAATTGACTGATCGAATAAATTGTGACAGCTTCATTAATAATTGAGGAATTAAGCCTTAGATGTACAAGGGACAAAAGACGTGTAATGTTTTCAAGCTCACTCTGTGAAGGTCGAAGGAAGGGCGTTGTGAATGAATTCCAGTGATATTTGTTTTTTAAGCAAGAACTATCGAAATCGTTACTTATAACGTGGAGATGTAATCGCGCCATGCTCGGTACAGCATGATAACCAAGGATGAATTGGTAATCCTTATACCGGTCGGCAACTTGTCGACCAATTTTTTCCATATGTGCCAACAGGTCCTGATGCTCGGGGGTTAATTCTTTGATCGAGTGGATATTGTCCTTCGGAAGAACGAGATAGTGGTGATGTGCCTTTGGATATTTGTCCTTAATCACTGTGACTCTGTCATCCTCTTGTACAATGGACTCCGGATTTTCCATAGTGTCTAATAAGCCTTCTCGCCAATGTCTTTTTTTTGCTGGAGTTGCTCCATCTTGTGACGAGACGATTGTGTGTTTCATTCTTGCAAAAACTGATTTTGTTTTTTCACACCTCCTGAATATTGTTCTCAATCGATGACAGCTCACAGCCATCAGCTATTACAACATAAATACGAGAAATACTAATGGAGGCTGACTGACAAAACAATATGTAAACAAAACAATGATGGAGTCACGTATCATCAGCTGAGAGTCGAGAGATCGACTTCGACCGACACTAGCGACCTCGTCGCCGGCGCCGCCAAATACAAATAATGCTACGAATCAGAAATTCTCGCGGAAAATCTTCCGAATGGAGAAAAAACCCTGGAAACGTATATTTAGTAACACCCGTTCCTATTTTTCGTTTTCACAGAAGAAAAATAAACCGAGGAACCAGAATTCCACCGGTCGCATGCTCTACAAAGTATATATATATCAACACCACAACTACAGAATAATGGAAGAGTAGAGCCTACAGCCTACGTAACAGAGTTCTACACTTTATTCGTAAATCAATCATAAGCGATTCTGTTAGATCTTGAAAGTTTTCGGTCATGATTATAAATAGGGGAAAAGTTATTCGTAAACTCTTTTCTTACATGCAACGGTACTATGTTCCAGCGTGGATGGATGGCGTCTAGAGGTGAACGGTATTCGTCAGACGGGCATCAACAATCCGGGGTACAGTATATATGGCACCAATAATCCTTGAGTGCAAGCTGACAGATTGCGACTGCGTTACAGCGAAGTCAGTATAAGTTCTATCTTACGAGACTTGTTAACGACTCATAAGAATTAACGAATCTGGGGCCAACTATGATCATGAAGTCTGAGGGTACCGTAAACCTTGACGAACTGTGCATGGACTCATGAAGAATCTTGAAACGAAATACAGGGGGTGTTTTCGGCCAATCGTGGAACCCCGCTTGTAGACTCGACTATGGTTTTCAGGTAAAGTCTTTCACACGACGAGTCTGAACCGTTTGAATGATGTCATTGCGGTTGGACGTACATTCCATTGGGGCTATTTTGAGTGTTTTTAACCATAGTATAATCCCATACCTACATCGATGACAATAGGTGTTGTTATTGAACTTGGCTTTTTCCTTGTTGCTCATGACCTAAATCGGTATCAACCCTATGATAGTAGGCACATAGTACTGTTATAGAGTTTGATGAATGCTATAAACTGCATCATCCAATGCAGAGACATGTTACTCCATAGAACTTCGATAAGAACGACTTTGACGATTGTACACTGTACCAGTTTATGTTATGTGCAAAAAGTCCGTCCGTTGCAGGAATTGGCTTTGTAGCTCTCTCGCAACGTCGACTCTAAGATACTAGAGACGTGACGGACGGTTCACTCAATCCGTTGTCGGAGTCTGGAGATAAGCCAGAGTAAAGAGTATGCTGATACCAACTTTTGTGCCTCACTCCTGGCTCTGTAATTGTAAAGTTACTTCGATTTTTAACAGCGATATTGTAGTTAGTGTTATGGCTCTTCAAAAAAGTTGCCTGAACTGCAGAAACAATAATACTTCTGCCATCCGTCGATTCTTAATGTTCTTGATATGCAAGTTCCATTGACAGAATGTTGCCTTGCGTTGAGAGGTTTGTGCATTGTGGCTCTTGAACCTCTCCAACGCATGGAAAGATTGTTGGAAGGCAGTCTTTTCCAATCGACGCACATTCGACCCGAAATTATTCCATTGAATTTGAAATCCAACCATAACGAGATTGGCCGTCAGAATCTCATTGCTCCGAAAATGTTTCTCGCAATCTGTTGCTCAAACTGTCACGGTAATCCTCCCGTCTCGCAGCGCTTCTCTACAGTTCTTCATATTTCCATTGTTTACATTCTTTGGAACATCAAAAAAGTGCGCCTTTCCGAGCTCCACTTCTAATCTTAAGATATAACCTGACACGATGCATCTCGATACAATGAACCGTCAATTCACAATCCGTAGTCTCAGTCCGGCTGTTCGTGGTAAAATCGGAATGAAAAAAAAATAAGAGTGCCGGTGCGTGATTCAAGCCAAATTAGAAAAACGAAGAGTGGATAAAAATGGTAAAAAATAAGAAGAAAAAGGTAGATGCTGGAAGAAAGTTCGAGGCGGCCAGACGGAAGGAGTAAGAGAAAAAGATAGCGGAAGTAAACATAGAGGGAAAACAAAGAATGGAAGAAAAACCGGGTGAAGCGGTTGAGATCCTTCGATGAGAAAATAAAACCAAACTTTTCTAATAATTTCCTATTTATTTATTTAAATTCAAATGGAAGGCAATCGATAACTTTGCAACGAATAAAAATAAATAACACTCTCCAGCAATAATTATATGATCGATGTTTAAAAATAATAATAATAAGAATAATGATATTGATGAGATTAGCAATGATGATAAAATCGATGATAATGATAAAGACCAAGAATGATGGTAATGACAGTAATAAGATTACGAATAATAATAATATTATATATATATATATATATATATGTATATGTATATTGATAATCATACCGAAAAAAATAATCATCAGATAATTAGATATTAATAATAATAATGATAATCATGATCATGATCTCAATGATGTAATATAATGTAATATACTATGATAAATATAATATATTAATATGAATAATCATGACAATAATAATGGTACTAGGCATTATTTTGACATCGATATTGATTGAGATTGATAATAATCGTAATCATAATAATATAATATAATATATATAATATATTGATATTAATATTAATTAAGTTGGAGAACAATAATGATTAGATCAATAATATATATAATATATTAAGGTTGATAATATGAGAAGATTAATAATAATGATAGTGATATCAATCATAGCAATCAATTCAATGACCATCGATCAAAGCTCTAATGTACATTTAATCATTCATGCGCACTATCAAACATCATTCTCAATGTCAGGGATATTTGCACCATATTCCAATTGGTACGTTTCCGTATACATTTGGGCACACACTCATACGCATTATTTTTATTTTATACATGTCTCGTTCTCGGCGAAATGTTTGATGAGGTTTCATGAGAAATAGGAGAACAGAAAATTCAATTATGCTAACGCGAGTATTGCTGATTACATTGTTGTCTCATTGACGGACTGAAAACGAGACGCGCACAGCCTTGCAAACAATCGTATAATCGGCAGTTCACGTCGAAATCATCGGACCACAACTTTCCGAAGATATTAATTGAACGTACGACTGATCTTTTTGCTTTTTTTTTTCTCATGCATCGCAGCCATACAGAACGACATTTTTTCATCATCCCACAACAAATTGGCTTCAGCTTCTTCATTGAATGATAAAATTTATGACGAATCGATACGCTCACTTTGTCTCTTTTCGTACGGAATTATTACAGAGTTACGTGCTTCGCCCTTTCCAATTGCCGAAGAAAAACAAACGCTTTTTCCTCTTTTCACTTTTGGAGCTTTGACTCGGAGAGTTAATAAAATTGCTACAACATTCTCTACAAATTTATAGCCTTCAATCTAACTACAAACACTTTTAAAAAGTCTCGCGGGTTCCTGCATATTTCATACCATTGAAAACCAATAATCACACATTTGGTCATTTAATAAATTTCGCAAAACAACGAAATGAAGAAACTACGAATTATAGGATAAACCTAATTATTGTCATCGCAATCGTACCATGCCGGCGAGTTAAGAATCGATATTTTTCGGGTCAGAGACATTTGGCTCTAACGACTTATCCGAGCAGAAAAAACCATTTGTGGAATTACTTTTTCTAAAGAGTTTTCCCCTCACTGGAGAAATACTTGATCTCCTCCCCCATATCTTTGCACCGATAATGTCTTGAAAATGATTGTAATGATTGAGTAATTTCTCTTCATAAAAAAGTCATTTTCCATTACAATATTTCCAGTTCGAATTACACTGTCGAATTCCACCCCCTCTGTCGAACTTTCTATTACTTTATGTCAAGATTCTCCTTTGAGTGTCGAGTAGCTATCTAAACGTGAAGCATTTTTACGTCGGTGAAAATAGATTTTTTATTGAATGGCGAATGTTAATTCGATGCATGATACTACATTTTATTATTAACTTCTCAAAATAACGTAACTTCTCAAAATCGGTTTTCCATCACGACATTTTGAGATGATTTTCAAAAGCTAATTCAAGTTATTTAATTTTTCGTCATCATGAATTCGTGGATATTATTTACACAAAGTTGACCATTTTTTGGTGATTTTGCGCAGGCAATTGTCCGAATAATTTCGATAGTTATTTGGTGTTCCTGGGAAAATAAATTCCGATTTTAAAAATTTCGCGTAAGGACTTTCTTCATTTTGCAACGAATTCAAAAATCATCCGACCACCCTTGATCATTTTTCAACTGTGTGTTTCACTCCATTTGAATGGAAAAGACATCGTTTTCTTATTTTAGCTATAGCTTGGAGGTTCAACGAGAAACGTTCAACGATATTATTGACCTTGACGAAACGAATGAATGAATGAACGAACGCATAAATAATACATTTTTTAGATCAATTGGCAATAAATGCATTTGAAAATTTGGCAGAATTTCAAGATTGTGTAACGAGTCACTCAGAGCCTCAAAAACAATGTTTTTACATAATCACACAGGCTCTAAATGCTTTCAAAATAGATTGTGTCTGTATTGTTGTTTTGCAACAGTTGAAGTGATGCTGGCGCATAAAAGCTCAGAGAGAAGGGGCTATGGAAACGACATTCCCATTTCAATTTGTTTTTAGGCTCTCGAATCTACGAGCTCTCGTTCGGGATACTTGAAAACGTTTGGAATGTTAGAATTTTCGTTGTGCCCAACGAAATTTCGGTTTCAGTGAACTTTTCATGTTCAACAAGTCTCGTTCAAGGTCTTTGGACGCTTATCGTCGTGGAAAAATTTTACGGTACGATGTCTTTTCTGAATAATTTCTCAATTCCATGCTTTCTCGTGATCCACAGATTTTTTTTCTCATTCGCATGCTTTCCAGTAAAAGAACGAATCGCGAGAGTGGAATTTTACAAACAATTCTGAAAACAATGCATTCTTTCGTTTCGTATAATACAAGACTTTTGGGTATGACTGGACCGAAAGTATTTACATCCTCAAGACGATGTTTCAGTCGTTCTGGCAGAATAAATCCTGCTGCGAATTTGTCTCCGACACGATTGCATTAAGGCGTGACTTTGATGTTTCTCATAATCGTCTCCAAGGAATACGGGAGAGTTTGCTCTACTGCTTTCTTTCTCGCACCGCGTCTATCGCAAGGCGATAGATCGCCTTGAAGCGACAGAAAAAAAAAGAATAAAAAATACACCTTTTCAAATGAATTCGTGAGAATGATTTTTATAGTGAAATGATTTCACTGTAAAGCAATAGACTGAGCACAATTCGAAAGAAAAACATGGTTAAAATAATAATTTGTATCGTTTATTTAACTCTCAATGAGAAACAACCAAAATACCAATTTTGTCGCGTCCTGGAAAGCCGTTCTCTCGAGTTCAATTAGCATTCCCGTTATGGAAAGATATTGACGGGTTTTTCTTTTATATCTCAAGCCTGACACGTAAATGTCCGCAACCAATCATCGGGGACTGAAGAAGCGCACACGAGACAATTAGTTATTTAAACTTTCACGACGAATAAGTACTAGTCGAAAAAACTGTTGCGTTATCGGTAGAATGAGTTTTTAGTCTTTTGTTCTTTCGTCGCGTTTCACGCACAAATATCGCCTTCCATCCAATAGTCATCCTAAAAAATTGGCACGTCTGATCATATGGGTTTACTACTTTTCTAACTTTTCCATCCGTCGGGTGACGAGGGAGGACTCCCGGGATGAGTCCAACGCGTTTCAGCTGAAACTGAAACGCTGCAAGACGTGGCGATGCAACAAATTCGTTCATTTCTTGTTCCGTTTCGTGAAAATTTATTTTCTCCATTTTTCAATCCACGCTTCTAGTCCACCGCGCAAATCAAACGCGGCCGTCCACCAATTGTTTTTAACCAATTTTCCTCCAAACAAGTTTCCTCGGCATACTCGTACATAAACAATATGTACTCCGTATGCTGAATATGCACCTGTTCGTGTATAAACTTGTTATACACTTTGTTAAAAATCATGTTTTTGAATAGAATATCGCAAAGCACGTTGTACCATAAATTACGGGCATTCGTGTAATTTGACGAATGACTAATCGCATGATATTTAATGAAACGAATAAAAAGAAAAGAGAAAAAAAAATTCAACGTTGTAATAGCACTCTCGCGAAACATTTGGATACGATGATCGACACGAACACACCTGACGAATTGGGCATAGTAAAAGTGTCTCTCGAGGTTGTTCGATGCAATAGTTTCGCCAGGTCGATCGAACACTATGTTTCGATGTAAATATCGAATAGTATTTTAAGTACAAAGTTACGAGTTTTCGAACTCGTGGCTAGGTCGCGAAATCACACTTCTCCCAACTGAGCGGTATTTCCGAAGACATTTTGAAATCCGCATCTTCCATACTGAAGAGCTCGAAGGGATCCTGACTGTTGGCCAACATCGGGTCGTGGATGTCCGTCACCGTCGATTGCACCGATTGTGGCGAGTGTTGTTGGTTGTTATTGTTATGGTGGTAATGGTGGTGATGGTGATGATGGTGGTGATGATTCGAGGTCGATGAACCTGGCGGCGATTGCGGAATCCAAGAATCCAACCAATCTGGATCCATGTCCATTGGCACATCACCAATCTCCATCAATTCTTGGGACACCTCCGTTTTCACTTCGAGGTCACAATCCAGACTGCTGAAGTCCATCGTGTCCAGCGTGTCCAGGTCCAGACCCAATTCCTGCATTAGAAGAGACTTTAAACGTATACATTAATCTTGGATCCTTGAGTCAATCACAATGGGAATATCGAGCTGCGAAACAGAAAGCTTATGTAGCTCGTAGCCCTGATCCACCAGTTTAACATAATTATGTGTTTGTATTCCAACAAGTGGTTCAAGCCACAGAGCAAGGATTTTTTTTTATATGACCTCTTTTTTCGTTCTCAGAGCTAAAAAACTAAAAATAGAGAAGAGCCGTCAAGAACTTTCTTGTTGGATTTTCAGGCCTCTACAAAATTGGTCCTATCGATTTTTATTGCATCTCCTACCGTTTGGGCAGTAGGCACGTTCAATGGTTAAAAATGATTTATCACGAGAAAGACTCAAAAGTACTAGTGGATTCCAATTCGGAATTTTCTTTTATTTTTTTGGTCATCGATTATGAGGTATAGAAAGTTACGACGTTAAGAATTGAGGAAAAACTGATTGCCTGCAATTTGGATCGACTGATTCATTGATTCATGGAAAAAGGAAATATTTGGTCGTACCTTAAAATCAAGATTGACGTTATCCGAAGAAGTGACTTCTTGAGGTGGTTGCGGATCAGGTGAGCCACCGATCGGCTGCACCGATTGCGGACTCAATAACATGGCGGCGTCCAATTCCGCTTCGGAAGATAAAAGATCCGCAGTGAAGGCGGGAATTCCATCGTGAGGTTGATGTTGTTGTTGTTGGAGCGCAGTCGGCAGTTGTACCGCAAAATTTGCGAGTGGAAGTGGCGGTGGCGGAGGTGGAGGTGGAGGAGGTGGTGGCGGTGGCGATGTGACCGTTGGAGGACTCGGACAAGCCGTGTGATTCGTATTCACATCGATCGCCATTGGACTAACTGCCTCACTGAGAGGACTCGATGCCGCAAAAACTATCGAGTGCGTTGCACTATCGGCAGGTGTCGTAAATACGATATTCTGTGCCAATTGCCTGTTTGGCGTTGTCGGTGTCGTCGGATCCGCTGCACTCGGTGGTAACTCACCGTTTTTTATAAGAATTTCCAGCACGTCATCGAGCACCTGACTTTTGACGTGATTCTTTGGCGTGGCTGGTTCGATTTTAACCTGCAGAAATTTTGGCTTTCTTTAGTATGGGAAAAATCAGTTTATTGGAATTTTTAGAATTGGAAAATTCTTAAAAAGGATCATTGTTGATTGAAATAAAGTCTTTGCTGCAGCATCACTTCTAAGCCAAAGCCCAAAGTCGCTATTTACTCCAGCCACTTTTCCCAAAAATCGACCATTTTGTTTTTTAAAAATGGGTCAAGAGCATTGCTTGGTTTTTTATAACAGTAAATCGCAATCGCTGGCTTCCGCATAATGAATAATTGAATAACGAAAATGCATTCAAAATTTTATTAGTTCTTATTGAAACCACCATCTTGAGTGTCAAAAATGCGATTCGAGATTCGCTATTGAGGATCTAGGAACGCCTACGCATAAGAAATATTTTTTTCTAACCTTTAACAATTTAGCAGCTTCGTCGTACTGTGGCGGTGGTTTGACTTCTTCCATCACGGTCGTTTGTTGCTGTTGTTGTTGAGCCTGAGCTTGGGCAACGAGAGCCCCGAGAAGGGAGCCGTTCAATTTGGTCGGTTTGGCGAGATTAAGAACAATCGCAGCGGGTAATTGTACAGTGGCGTTGTTGTTTTTGACCTGATTTTTCTTATTGTTTATCGCGGTTAAACTCGTGGAGTCCAAAATAGTCGCGTTGTTTGGCTGTGCCTGGAGAAAAGCCGCCAAACTCGCTTTGGCATTGAGTTGTTGGAAAACCGCGTGCTGCTGTTGTTGGGTGTTTTGCGGCAGCGATTGTGAACGATTTTGTTGCTGTTGTTCCTGTTGCTGCAATTGCTGAAGATGCAAAGCCAATTGTTGCTGCTGCATCTTGTTGTGTAAATGTTGCTGAAGCGCTAATTTTTCTGCTCGTACAGCCGAAGGCTGCGTTTGGCGTACTTGTTGCAATTGTTTTTTCGATTTATAAAGCTCTCGCTTTAATTCCTCTATCGTTTTTCGTTGCTCCTTTATTATATCGTCACCTGCAATTTAAAAATTAATTCTTCATGTCTTGCATGGTCATGAATATTCTTGAACGACATGACGTTCGTTGTTCGTGGCTCACAAATGAAAATATATTATGGAAACATTAAATTTTTGCTGGCTCGTTGAAAACTTGGTTTTATCATGGAATTATAAATCTTTTCGTACCCAATGGACTCGATGGGTCTTCCTGCTCGCTACCGTGTGGCGAATCCGTTCTCGGACTGTTGGGATCGTCCTTCATCGGTGAACTTGGATTTTTGGCTTGTGGACTAGAATCGTCTCCAGTTATCGGTCCCGGAGTGTCCATTAGTATGTGACCCATGTGGGTCACGTGTGGACCGTTCGAATTTGTTGTGATATTATTACTCGACGATTCCGTGAATGGTTTCAGTCGCTCGATCAGCTGTGGCTTGGATCCCGAGACCGGCAAATTCCGACGTTTCAATTCCACTTTCAAATCACTCACTGTCAACAAAAATGTAAACTCGTGATTCTCTAAATCAACGGACAATCGTTATTTTTATTTTCTTTTCGTTTCATCGAAAAATTTTGTTGTGCAAACGTCGCTTTTCGAGTTGGTGGACTATTTTCGGAAAATTGTTGAATATTCAATGTGACTCATCGTTATTTTTCGGTTTGACCGTTTCGTTCGAAGATTAAGAGGCAAAAGTGCGGTTAGCTCAGTTTTCAATAATAATAAAATTGCAATTCTTGAGATTTTGTACCTTTCATATCCTCAAGCTTGCCGAGAGGCCTCAAAGGTGGTTGTTCCGATGGATTATTGGATGCATTCGAAGGTGCAGGACTTGGCGCACTTGCACTGGCGCCACTCACGCTCCCAGCGTCGCTGGCGCCACTGCTAGTCATTGGAAGGGTTTTTTGTGCAGCTGGAAGTATGTGGGGATACTGAAAATTGAAAAAAAACTTTTTCAGCAATATTTTTTCTCCTCCACACGGAATCATCATAGTCACGTGTAAAAAGTTCATAAAATATTGACGATTGTTTTCTGTACTTGCACTCAATTCGTGGGTATCGATTCAAGGGAACATTACACAAGGAATTCAAAAATTCAAAAGAAAAGAAAAAGAAAAACTCAATCGCAAATGCGACTCCGTCGAGTTTTAGCTCTCGAACGATAAAGCATCGACTAATGTTTTTTATCACATTCGGAAGAGAATCATTGTTAAAAATGTTGTTCAAATCGTTGTGACATTTTTTGCAACTCTCTATTTTGCCCAGTTTTCATACAAAACCGTATCGACCCTGCTCAGCTGATTATAAATTGAAAACTCTGAATTTTTTCTTTTCCTTATCAATTTATCGAGCGTGAAATTTTTGTTCGTACCTTGTGATGCAATTCAAGTTGCCACTGGAGGAAAAGCTGCTGTTGCTGTAGAAGCAGTTCGTAACGCGTTTCACCAGGCGATCCCGCGCCGAGACCCGTTGTCGTTGGCGGAACCGACGGCTTTTGCGCGCTTGGAGGACCCTGCCAACAGTTTTATTCTCCATTAGTAGTTCGACATTGGCTCTTGCCTTTTCGTAGTAGCATCGATTATTATAATCTTCCAATTGATACAGCGAACAGCAAAAAATAACAACTTCGATTGATTTTGATTTCTAATTTTCTGTGTTTCGGTTTTTTCCTTTCAAACCTTTCCGGCTGATCAAGCTTCATTATTCGACGTGCTTTTTTACCCTCATAATACGACTATTTCTGTTACAGCATGACGATAACGTTCGAAGTGTAGATAATGAAAAAACTCGTGATTTCTTTCGCACTTAATAATTTTTGTTTTGTTTTTTAAAATTCTTTCCTCACCAATGCAATTAGCGTTCCAATTACTCAGTGTTAACGAGGGCGAAAGACCTTTTTGAATCGCGAGAGTTAATCATTCGATACGATCTCATATACTTCTCGAATTTTTTCTCTTGCTCTCTCTCGTTCTCTTCTTTCGGCACCAAGTAAACTTTTATTTTGGTTTCTGGCCGCTGCCCTGCCCCGAGAGATATGATACTATAGTGAAAAGTGGTGCCTGAAAGTGTCGTAACGAAAGGAATGAACCAGAGAGCACAAATTTCCGACGGTACGCCGGCCATTCCGTTTTTTATCTTTCTTTTTATTTATTCCTTCCTGTCCCTCTCTTTCTCTCTCGCCCTCTTTTTTTTTTCTGGCGAAATCGTCGCCTTCCCAGAGTATCACGTCGACTGGCTTCGTAATGCATTTTTCCCGGCCAAACATCTCCTGGACCCGGAATCCCGTATTTAAAAATCACACTCACGGAATATACGCAAAAAGCTTATTTTAATTCTTCGCAGTTGTGGCAATGCGTTTATCAATTAAAACCATCTATCTCATGTTTTTTGACAACTTCATTTATCCTCGATTCTTTAACGACCTTCATCTTCTCTTTTCCACCGAACTCGCCATTTTGAATACATTCCCAAATACGTGCAAACGAAAAAATTATTTTCTTTTAATTTCAGAGTGAAAGAAAGTTCCACAAATAAATTGCTCTTTGCTCAGAATTGTCATTTCCAAAAAAAAAAAAGAAAAACATTCTATGAACTGAATGAGTTGGGAATATCTGGACCAACAACGCCATTGCTCAAAAATTGGAGAGAATACTTCTACATGTGTTGATGAACATTCGACATCTTGGAATAATGTATTTGACGCTTGCAGGCTCTGTCGACTGAATATTTTTCCAGGTTCATAAAACT
This sequence comes from Campopleginae sp. 14b, assembly GCA_030522525.1. Taxonomy (NCBI): domain Eukaryota; kingdom Metazoa; phylum Arthropoda; class Insecta; order Hymenoptera; family Ichneumonidae; species Campopleginae sp. 14b. The sequence continues at coordinate 59,721 of JAPYYS010000286.1, forward strand.
CTTTGCTTGATGGAGTTAGCATTAAGCTCTACACATGGCTCTCGTGAAAATATGACACTCATTGGTCCAGTTTTTTGTGCATAGTTTTATTTGGACCATGAAATTATATTTTTTAATTTTTCCAAAGGAATGGAATTTATTTTTCGCGCGTTTGTTCGGTTTTTAGTGGAAGATGAAAAAACGATAATGATTAACTTGAAAAAATATAATTTCTGTACCTTGTATTCGTGAAATTTGATGGGCCTAGGTTTGGGTTGACTTTTGGTTTTAGATTTTTTTCGATTTTTGTCCTTTCCCGGTGCGTCACTACGTTGACAATTGGTGGATGTTATTGGACTGGGTTGTGGCCTAGGTGTTATCGCAGTCTGTGGTGGTCCCGTTGGTGATGCTATAGAAATATTGGAGAGTGGGCTAAGGCTCGAGGTTGTTGAGCCCAGAGATATTGGACTAGGCGCCGGTGCCAATGGCAATAATGCAGCTGTGGCCCCGTTCGACTGACTCGCCTAATAAACAACAATAAACACAACAAATGCACATTACTTTTTTGTTTTTCTTTTCTTGCGTATACCAACTGTGCTCCATTTTTTGCAACAAATTTTAGTGAATGCTGCAACTCGGTTGGAACGCTCTTAGACCTCGATAAAACCACTTTGGCAACGACTGGTATCTCTCTCTCTCTCAATCTGTCTTTTCTCAATTCACTACGAGCTGCAACCACACATCAAGTTTACAATCTCTTTACCTTAGAAGGTTTTTTCACCTTCTAACGATAACGCAATCCTCGTCGCAAACGGCACTACAATGTGAAGAAAAAGAGAGAGAGAGAGAGAGAGAGACACGTCGTTCCGATTTGGGCTTCGGGCTTGGACGATTTACAGGTCAACCCCATGTTTCTCTTTTCAATCGCCTTTGATTTTAAACAATTTCGCACAAGTCCACGACATTTTTTATTTGATGTTGTTCGGATTTGTGGACTGTCCGGATCAGAGATGCAAAAATAATTTGGCATTAAATTGAAGATTTAGTTTATTTATTAACCTGCGTCGATGCATGCTGCTGATTCTGCAGCTGTAAATGTTGCTGAGTTATTTGTTGACTGGTGAGCTGTTGTTGATGCTGATTACCGACGACACTATTGCACAGTTCGGCAAAAGTCTGTATCGTCGGTTCGACATTTGTTTGCTGGAATACCGGTGATGTCGAGGAAACAACTACAGCGCCACCGGTCGTAGGAATACTAAGGGACAGTGTGACGATTCCCCCTGACGCCGGTGTCGTTTCAATGACATCGGGACGTTGCGAGCTCTCGAGAAGAGGCGACGGTGCACCCTCCGAACTCTGCGAATCGTCCTCGAATGTTATATAGTGGTCAGGTGGTTGGGGCTTCGTCACTTGGCCCTCACACGTTGCTTTGAAGGGAATGTGGCCCTCTGGAAAAAATAAATTGTTGCTAGTTTGTCGCGTGTTCAAAAAAAATTAACGGCATCGAGGAAAATCATTCTAATTATTAAAGAAAAAAAAAAAACTAAAAGAACTGGAATATCTGGTAATTTTGAACCCTCACCTTTGACCGCTCTCTCGATTGGCTCTTCGGTGTGTAGAATATTTTTCTGTATGAGCTCCAGAGGTCCAGGCCGATGACTCAGTTGATCATTAAGTTGATCGGCGAGTCTTGCTTTCTTGAGCATACGCTGCCTCTCTGCCAAACTCGGATCAACATGTCCAACGTCCTCGAGTATGTGCTGTCTTACGAGCTCGTCGCGTCCAGGTCGCTGCTGAATCTTCGCTTTCAACAGATCCCCCGTCTTCGCTCGTTCTAATTGCTTGCGTTGCTCATAAAATGCCGGAGGGGTTTTCAGTGCTAGTTTTTTTTTTCCAACACACGGAAAGATAGAAAGAGAGAGAATGATTATCAATCAAATGTTTGACTAATTAATTAAGGGTAATTATAAGTAATACTAATCAAGCAGAATTATGGTCACTTCGGTGTTTGATATTTTTTTATTTTTCGACTCGCCCTGTCTCTATACTAAAGCAGACCAATGTGCTTTACCACTTTCTTTCTACAATTTTCTCGTTCTTGTTTCTCATGATTCCTGCAGTTTTGAGAAATTCGAAAAAAATTGACAATAGCTAGCGGTTAATTGGCGAAATATCAAACACAAACACAAAAAAAAACAAAAGATTAGTTGAATTTTTGTTTTTTTGTATAAAAATTCATTTCATTCGAGTTTTCAGTTTTGGGAAATAAAATTGCAAGCACGTAACGAATAATTTGTCGTTCCCTGGGTCAGATATCAACTTTCCAACTGCCTCATTCGATACTTCCGGTTTCTCGCTTGTTACCACAACATTGGATGTCTACAAAAAATATGTTCTCCATTCTATTCGAAACTGATTTTTTCCTTATTCAACTGCATAAGAGAATTTTTAATAGCCCCGAACTAGAAAATTATTCGCATCCTCATTGTTTTCAGGATCATTTCCAAGACTCATCATTCGATAAGGGTATGCCGTCTGATTAACTTCGAGTCAGATGTATTAAAAAAAAAGTCTAACAAGCGACGATTCCTTGGAAAAATATAAACTTCCATATTAGCGGAATATGCTAATCTAGTTAATAACTGACGATCGCCATAAACTCGATTGCTCGGTTGAAAACCAATGCCACGTGTTTGAAATGTCAACTCTAACGATAATGACCAAGTTCTAATAGCGCGAAATACGTCAATCGATCTCTGTACGTTTAGAAACGCTAGCGACAACGAAGAAACGTCAAAAGCCCCATTAACCGCATATAAATAAATCATGCAACGTACCGACCTGCTACGCCTATGTCGATAGCTGTATGTTACATTTTCTGTTGTCTTAATTACCGATTTCCTTAATGGCTAAATTTATGACTCTCGTCCGTACTCACTATATAGATAATGAAGAAATTCAATCTCGATATTCGACGATACGAACAAAGTAAACAAATTTTAAAAACTCAAATTGACTCTATTCGTTCGATCTAATTTCCTTAATTAATTAGTCACATGGTGCATGATTCCCAAAGTTGAAACCCAACCACAGAAAAAAAAGAAGAGAGATCATGCAATTCATAACAGTTGAATTTTTATGGGGTTGAAATGACATGGCGTTTTGAACGTTTTTTGAAATTTTTTACGAACCCCCTTGAAGCAAAGTTCTCTCTACTGATATAAATATGACATGAGATCATCATGGACCGTGGAAAACTGCGTGGATGACGTGTACGAACGGTCCGGCGAGTGCTATTCATCATGGAAAATCATGTCGCCAGACATGCAGTTTCCCCGAGTCCGTTCTCATATATGCGTATGAAATTTAAACAGCATATGCGTGTCTCCTACGATGCACCTTCCACAAATGCATATTTTGGCATTTAAATGCAAACACCAAAATGTGCGGTACCGAATATTACGAGGATTAACATCGAACAAGCAGCCCGGCGACGTTCTATCCTCCTTCGAAAATCCTAAACTTTACCACCCTGTTCAACTGTCATTGGATATTTGTTTTCTCATCGTCTATTCCGAGCTTCGTCTCTGCATGACGTAATTTTGCCGATTAATTAAGTAGCTCAAAAAGAGCCCTAGTTGAATTCGAAGCCGGTTATTTTTGATCGAGTGATCAAATTCATATTTTTTTTTTTAATAATAAATAAACTATGTGCATCGTTAAGAAGTCAGAACCGTTTTTTAATGCTCCTGGGTTCAAATTTCTTCAGCAATTAACATTGTATAATTTATCGATTTTCATTGGGCATCAGAAAATATTAATAAGCAGCCCTTCAAACTCTTGGACGCAATTCCATGAATTTCGATCAGTTAAAATGTTTTTTTTTCTTTTCCAATATTCCTTTTTATATCATCAAACAATAATCCTCGAAATTCAATACGATTCATGTTGGTTTGTTGCTGTTTTTGCATAAAATGGCGAATGCAGTTTTTGACTCATCGCGTGTATTTGTCACGGAGAGGTTTCTGCGACAGATAAGTTTTTCGCATAACCAAGTGGATCGTGCGTAAATATTCTGAGGGTTTGCCAACTGTTTAATGCCGAGCGTGAGATCTTGAAATATATGAGCTCCGATATAAACTCATTTTCTGTTTACCAACGGGCCTGTCGTTGCACACTACAATGAGGTAACAAAAACGGTTCTCTGGGACATTGACAATTTTTACGCGAGAATATTTCTTCAAAACGATAGGTTCCTGACAGTTAGTTCTCTCATAAAACAAGTGCAATCGTCTTGCACAATTTATACAACGTTTAGTTGTTGTTCGAGTTTGTTGGAAATTGCGAAGTGAATTTCAAAGTTCCGGAGCTTCGAGGATCGTTCAAATTTGGAACTGTCGACAGTATTCGAAGAGACGGAAGTTATTTAAATTAGATTTGTATTTCCGTCGGTTCATTTCACAGAGACGATTAATGAGTATTAACGTTCTATATGAACGGCCCGTTTGATTAAATGCCCTCCGAATATTTGGCAGAGAATAATAGGGAAACGTATGAGGCGAGAGTTCAGAGAGAAGAGTACGAATTATTCGGAAAGTGTCTCCTGTGCTTTTGGCCGTTAGCGGGGGCGTAGAGTATCCCACACTCATGTACATGTGGATCCATGCGCTTTTGCATAGAGTTCTCATATCCTCCGAGCTCTCGTGATATATGCTCAACAACTAGCGCGGCGAGTTGCTTTCATGGTAGAATGTGCAACTCGGCAAAGACAGTATAGCTGGGCGAGGGGAATTTTCGTCTAGGCAAATATTCGCGGGTAGTTGTAATTTTAACTGACATACAGGGAGGGACAAAGATACATGGTGTTCGTACACCTGCTGCCTTTCGGACGTCGTCGAAGACTACCCCACGATGACAGAATCCCCAGAAGAACGGAATTGCGCATAATATTTCTCTGAGACTATAAGCTCGCCGGGAGTGGAGTCTTGGTCTAAAACAACAAATGTTAGGTCTGCAGAAACGAGGGATGCGGGGAGGGCGAGAGCAAGGGAGGGAAGCTTTGTTCGTGAAAATGACAAATACTACAGGAGCGTCCGCGATTCCTGCTTTTCCGTGTTTGTTCCGAAGCTCTTTTTCGTTTTTTGCCCGCAAACACCCTATTCAAATTCTTTGCTACACAACGAAGCTTTTGTTTGTTTATCGAAAAATGATCCGTACTCGAAATCGTCCTGCAGCTAATAACCTTCCGCTAAAATTTTGTTTTGCTTTTCAAGCCAAATATTGAGCTTGGCACACAAAAAACAAATGGCCTTTAGACCGCGTGAAAAACGTTACAAAAACATGAAGCACTTTTCGAATAATAACGAAAGGCGAATGTTTTTCGAAATATCTATTTACATTGAGGTCAAACCTAGAGTGAAAAATTTCTTCATCTTTGAATTAAGTGACGAAATTCGATTTTTCACAATTCGCCAATTTTCGACGAGTATATCCAGTTTTTAATATTGCACGCCCAATTCGTTCCCACGTATACACCGTAATTGCACTTTTAATGACGAAAGCCCATGTTATTTTTCTTTTTCAAACGTTATATAGTGCTTTCTATATCGAAACGTAGGAAATGAAGGTTTTCCTTGGCCGCAATAAACGGCACGATCATCTCATTATTTTTGATCATGATTTCCATTTCGCATGCACTCGTTTCGAAGATCCTAACTGAAGAGTGTTTGAAAGTGAGAGAGCGGCGATCGAGTTATCTAGCCCAAGTGTCCGCAGCTGTTATTCAAACACTTTAATGTGTCTATTAAATTAGGCGGACGAGTGGCCTACCATCAGGCAGCAGCATACTCTATGAAAAGCTTTTCCAAATTCAACGACGAATTTCCACGCGTAAGATGCTGAAACTCTCAGATCAACTCCAAATCCCAACTCTGCTCTATTCCACCAGATTCTCTTCCTCTCTGCCTCATTTCTACATGTTTTGGCAGTCGTTATAACGAATTAGCACAGCAGGGTATTCGAGGCGGTGGCCCTAGAGTCATTAATGGAAGTAAGTGAGGGTGTAACGCGGCGACACTTTGCGAAACAAGAATTTGATGTATGGCACACCATTTGGACGCCGATTGCTGCTGCTGAGATTACATCACGAGATGTAATTGTGATGAAAAATAGTGAGATCGCACATTCGAATAATTGAGAGCCGATATACATTGTCGTTCGCGGCAGAAACTTCATTATTCCTGAATGCATACCCATTACATTAAAACTTGGAAGAATTATTGAGCATGCTTCGTGCGGCGCTCCGCCATTTATGCAACGACACGAATTTATATGTAAAAATGTTAAAAGAATTTCGGTAATCGTGCGACACTCATTTAGGGAACGAATCGAAAATTATCATGAACAGGAGAAAGCACCGAAAGCGATAATTCGCAGGTGCCTCTACCTCGCGGAACAGTACTTTTCGGGAAAAGATAAATCATCGATGAAAGTTCGCGCCACTTATTTACCGCGTCATTTAATTCACCCTCATTTACCCGGTAAAAACCTTCGATACCGTGCAAATTTCTGTAATGACAATAATTTATAATTCTGTCATTTTTGCGCATTTTGGCTAAACCCGTTTAGTAGTTAGCATTTTTGTGTAGAAATATTTTTCGAAATGCCCACCGGCTGATTAGGATTCCGAGAATCATTTTCAACCGAGCTCATATCCGTTGGGGTAGATTTCGAAAAAAAAACGCATCCATTTAATTTTGAACACACTTTCAGTCTTTGCGTATATTACGCCCTTCGTGAGGCTTCTCCTCAAACGCAATATAATCTCGACAATTTGTATTTGTTCCACTCAAGTTCGTCTTGGATTTGCTCTTCTGACTTTCGATATAGTGCGATCGATATATTTTTGTTGTTGGAAGCGTTAAGATTGCTTTTTTTTGCCACGTCGTGAAGTTGCGCGGGAGATCAAGAAATATGTCTTCGCAAGGGAGTCCGCACATTCCGAACGGACATGTTTATTTCAGTTGGTATAGATACGTGGTCTATGGGAATATTCCTCCTGCACGATAAATGGATCGATTGAACTTTCCATTGTCGTGGAGAGTCATTAGAAAAACATTGGATAAAAACGTCGCGACGTTGATTAAATAAAAGAGTATTAGGGTCAAGAACGACTTTCTAGCTAACGACGGCACTAATTAATTAAGCGATGGTCCATTTTTTTCCCCGTAATTGGAGCTCTGACAAAAACTTGAACGGATAGCTTCTCACCAAAATTGCAACGATGAGCGAAAAAATATTGACTCATACGACGTCAGTAGGGGAGTTATCGAAAATAGTTTAAAACATGGAATTTTATAGATCGTCGATTCGATCATAAAATAATTGATTTTGGGGACGAAAGTTTTTATTTCCGATCCGCGTGAAATTTCCGAGCGGAATCTTTTGATGAGCCTTTTTTTTTTTCTTGTGCCCTCTTGATGAAAATGAAATGAACTCACGTGGCATGATGCCTTGTGCGACCAGTTGATTGATGGGCCTCCTCAGCATCAGCTTCACCTTCAACGCTGCAAACCAAAAGAAAAACGAGCGTGAAAAATCGTTCCGAAAATTTCATAAATTATAAACGCGATGAATAATATTCATTCTGCAATGAAGACGCAAATGTCGAGTGCACATTGCTGCATAATGATTTAGGAGGAAAAAATAGTTATTTACATTTTAACTCGACTCACAGTTGTCGCGTAACGATGCAAACAAATATCAAAGTATCAGACACAACGGTTCGTTTCACCGACAACGACTCAGTAACGCCTCTCTTCTCAGCCGCTTATTATTTTCGACTATAATTATCACCACTTCATCAGTCGCACTTGTACATTTTTCCTCGTCTTCTTGCACTTATAGACCGGGTTGTATATATCTGTCTAAATATATATATATATATATATACACATGGGTTGCCCGAATAACATTCGGTCGAGAACCGGAAAAGACGTTAAGTAAATGGCGAGGGTGTGTAGTACCTGGTCGCTTTCTTTACGAGTCGCAACGAATAAAGGGGACTCTCATTTTTTCAGCTTAACGTATGTAGAGATATATACGAGAGTTGTTTGTGTAATTCGTGCTAGTTGGAGGGAGTTGTCAGTTCAAAGCATTCGGTACTGCATGGGAGCAAAAAAAAAAATGGTTCGTTAAAAATCAAAAGATCGAGAAGTGCACGAAGGGAACAAAAAAAAAGGGATTTTGTTTTGGCTCTTTGGTTTTGGTCTCTGCATAATTTTGTCACTCACTGGTCAGAAGGGAAAACTTAAGATCTTTGGTTCATGCAGTCGTATCAATTTGTAGACTTTTCGAAACGACATCGGTCTAAGAGCAGCCATTGTCGAATGGGGATGAAAATTTCGTACTAAAATGCGCTCATCTGACAATGAAACGATTCCTCATGCTGCCGAACAAGAGTTGAGGTTACGCTTTGAATTAATTCTCTCGACTCTTTCTTGTTGTTCACATTCTATCCTCCAACTTGCTCCAGAGAGCCAATTAATTCGAGAAATGTACGGAACCGAAAGGTCGAGTGTGAATGCGAGGAGTAGCATACTCCGGAGTATCTGCTCGTGAACCCGCACAGAGTCACGCGTCCAGCAGCCACCCCGGACAAACACGAAGACACGAAGATATGTATATATATATCGTGCATATATACATATGCACGGGTGCAGAAGGGTTTCTGTGTATGGGGGCGTATGCACGTGTATGAGTGTGTTATATGTATACAATTTATATGAAAGCATACATATGGAACGCAACAAAATTCCGAAAGAGATGGAATACGACAGGAAGAGCAGAGCAGGGAGCTTAAGAGGGAGCGAGAGAGAGAGGGAGAGAGTGAGAGAGAAAAAAAAGGATGGTTCTCTCGGTCGGTCATGTGGGGGCGCCCCCGGGGTCTTGCGGACCCGTGCCCCGTTTCGCGGGCCGCTCTCCACCGGTTACAAATTAACACACAAAGGGTACCGTGGATATAAATAAATACGTGGCTTTCGCAATACATATAGAGAGTGTGCGTGGTAACCAGGCGCGCGTTTTACTGACGATGCCACCAGAAGGAGCAGAAGCCACGCAGGGACGAGGCTACCAGCCGCCGATTGCATAAATTTTCAAAGCCAAAAACAAAACCAATCGAATCAGACTGCAATCTGAATTCAAAGCAGCAGCAAAGGAGAAACGAGAGAGACGCTACACAACCAGCCAGCGGCACACAGGCGCACGATGGATCAGGGCAAGGCAAAATACCTGAGGGGCACTTTGAGTTTTACTTCTTCTCCTCCTCCTCCTTCTCTCTCGTTCTCTATTCTTCCTTATTCTCTTCCGACTCGTTGTTCCAAAGAGAAGGACCAACGGCCTACTTGTCTTTTTATAAATATTTTTTTTTATCCTCGTCTTATCCCCTCTTTCTTTTTTTTCTCCCTCTCCCCCCCCCTCTCTCTCTCTCTCTCTCTCTCTCTCTCTTTTTTCTTACCCGATTTCTACGGCTGTTCGAGTCTTTTCCTCACCGCTTCCTCGTGCTCGCGTTGCGTGGGACGAGATGCGACTGTGCTTCTTACGTCGGCCACTTTCGGATTTTCACTGCACTACCAGAGATGCGAAGCTTCGAGCACGAAACTCTTCCCTCATCTTCTCTCGCTCTCCTTTTATTTTATCTTTTTCTAATTCGTTCTCAAAAATATCACTCTCGTAATGCGTTGCCTCCAAATCTCCATTTCATACCGAACTTGTCTATTTATTGCTTCCTTAATATACTGTCGTTTATTTTCTCTCGTTCCAATTGGGTTCCTCATCATCGTTATTTAAACATTCTTATCCTTTACGTTTCCGGTTATAACAGAAACCTTAACTCTCTTGATCGGACCGATTCGACCGAATTAAGAAAAAATGTTGGTGATTCTTCGTGATATTTAGAAAAATCATCAAAACATCCGTATGATTTTTGTTTTAAGATGATGGATCAGTCACCTAACCTCACCTCGAATTTTCGAATTTTCGTGGAAAGTCTCGGCCGTCGTTTGAATAATCGAAAGAAGCCTCTGTCAGCGGACGCGGATAAATGGCAAAAATACGCTGGCAGGGGCTTTTTTTGTTATTAATCAAACCGTGTCGAAGTTATCCAATTTCGAAAATTGCAGCTATCTCTCTCTCGCATTCACGGTGGCGAGATAGCGACTGATCACTCATCCTAATTGCAATAACCGTTTTATCATATTAAATTTGTCATGAAATTAAATTATGAGTACGAAACGTATTACTGCCAATTAGCATATGAATATGAGCAGCCAAAGGCCGAAAGAATATGTTTATTGAATAATTTGTGTCTCAACTCGAATGAGGGGCACGGTGGTGGAGAAAGAGGGGCGCCCCATTTCACTATCGTGTGCCTATGGATTTTCCATCTCACATCTCGTGTGTCAGTTCCCTCTGTCTCTTTTGGGAAAATGACGGTACTGGCAAATGGCAAGTAAAAAAATGAGACGGTGACGTATGAACCAAAATACAAACTCAGACTGTAAGGAATTTATTGATTTCTTGTATTCTCATTTTTGAGACTTTTAGTCAATAATTATTTTATCTTTGCGAATTGAAACAAGCCTCGAACGTGAATACGTATATAATGACTTTTCTTCAGATCCATTCAATTTCTTCGAGGTTGAATAAAAAAGCTCTCAAATGGGGAAGGAGATTTAAGGTAGTGCCAATTTTACCAGGACTTGTAGATTTAGTTTAATGGGCAAAATAATGGTTATCGCTCCTAATTCTTCGGGAAGTTTCTCGACTGGCAACACGAGTGCATTTCCTCGCGAGAGTGCAGTAAGCAATAGAATGCAAATTCAGTCGAGCGTCGTTGTTGCATTCCTCACGCGTGAATCCTCCGTGTATTGCACTCAACGTTCGCAGGCAATGCTTCTCGCGCCTCATTTCGTTTATTTTTTTCCCTTTAACCTCCATGCTCCCAGAACACAATTCGTTAGCCAAGCATACCTTGTCCCTTGAGCTTTAATAAGAATTTCATGTAGTATAACAAATTGACGACACGTACTGCGTAACGAGTAGAGGTACGAACGAATGTTCATGGAATTAGGAAAACGTCAACTCACGGAATTAGCCATTCATTGTTTGAGGCGCGAGCAAATTATTAAAAAAACAGATATCCTCATTAGGTCAGCCTTATAATTTTTGGTCCGAATTTTGGTCCGAAATTTGTTCCGAAAAACGTTAAAGCAAAATCATGTGAATACGGTGAATTGTAAATATTTGTATTTCCGGTAGTTTGAGCTCTCGTGGAACGTGCCAAAAAGACAAATGATGATGATGACACTTTACTCTCTGTTGACTAATTAAATACTTATTTGACCGCTCAGGCTTTGTGCGAGCGCGAGGTTGAAGAGTCTAAGAAGTGTATGTATACTGTAAGCGAATTTTTAAATGATGTTTCACGTGAGTGTACGCACGAAAGTCCGTTGGCAAGAATCTTGAGCATCCTGGGGATTCCCTCGGGGGACTTTCTTCCATGTACAATGGATCGTCGTGACACTCGGACTTTTTTGTCGCGAAACAGAATTTTTCGGATCCCGAATGAAATTTCATTCACGGGGGTCCTTGACAGAATCATCGGACGAAGCTCCAAACCGAATAATTGCGAGGCCCGACTAAATTCTTTTCTTCCGTCTCCCATTTAAGATTTTTCGCTCGTCGCAACAACATTTCAAGACTTCGGTAATCACTACGTCCCCAAAAATTTACCTCATTCGCCTCGTTTAACGACTCTATCAATCGCTCGAACGTCGAAAAAAAAAAAAATGCATTTTTCTTCCCTGCATGGCATCCAAATAGCTTGAAATTTCATGCGCTTGAAAATTTTTCAAAATATTCTGTAAAACTCTTTGCAGTGCATCAAGTTTATGAAAACAAATTCATCACGAAACATCAATTCCGTTCTATGTATGTGCAAGTGACAATCAACGCGCTCGGTAGTTGTTTGTCGAATAGGAAGAGCTTTATGATATAAAAATCTGGAGAAAATGATTGGGAGAACGTATGAAAGTACAAGGCGTTTTTCGTATATTTCTCGATGAGTCACGGAGTTGATATTTGGCTGATCAATCGAGTAACGCGTCGTCTCCGATGCGATTGGAGTTGTATATACTTTGAGGCATTAAGAAATTGCGGATAAGAATTGTGAGGTGTACGAGATCGTTAACATTGCTGGAATTTTGACAAGCCAACTAAATGGCCACGACATCGAAAGCGATTAAGGAAAATGGTTTTTAAATAAATATTCGTACATCAGGCTATAAATATGTGAGCATATGGTTAAGTAAGTAAATGATGTGGACTCACGCAAGCAGAGAGTACATCGTTGCGCATGTATCGTGGGGGAGTTGTTCGTGATTCTCGCGAGCGATACCTATTTAATTTATTATATTTTCATGAAAGTTTATCGAAGGGAATCCGATGTGTACGCTTCTACGGGAAGCAAGAAAAAAAGGCCTTAAAAAATAATTTCTAATACATAATATTGCACAATCGGCGAAATTGAAGAAAATCGTATTTTTCCGGAGCTCTGAGCAAAGACGAAACGAAAAAATGAAGTTTCGCTCGTTCTTTTTGGAAATTTGATTTATTCTAGACATACGTGTAGATGCAAGAACGTACCTCCTCGATCTGTGTAACCGGAAATCCCGAGATATTCCCTGAACTGACTAAGCGGGAGAGAAAATAGAAGAAATACGATATACGTTTATAGATGGGATTGAAAAAACGAGAAAAAAAGTGAAAGTGTGAAGTGCGCTATATAGTAGTTGTGATGCGTGGCTTTCCTTCGACTAATACCAGCGTGATCTCTTGGACGTCGTCGTCTTCGTCGTCTTCGTCGTCGTCTCGTAAGCATCGGTGACTATCTATTTCTGGTTTGTACTATAAGCCGTATACGCAAACGAAGAGATAGAGGAAGCGAGAAAGGGAGAGGACAAGCATAGTTGGTGTACGCAACGCTACACGAAATAGAAAGGACGGAGGCGCGCCGCATAAGACACATTTACAGTACCGGGCAGAGTGTCGGCGCGCGGGGGTGATCCAATAATACGGAGCTTTGGGTATAAATAAAGCCTCGGGGACCCGGAGACCTCTCGAGATTCGCTTCACTCGTCTATTTCTCCTTTTCTCTCTCTCTTCCGCTCCCTCTGTCTCTCTCTCTCTCTCTCGCTCTCTTTCTTTCTTCCACTCTCCTTTAATCTCTCTTCCTCATTCTCGGTCTTTTCTATCTCGTGTATCGCATTTACTATAACATCAGCCACATCGTAGATTTCACATTGTTCCTAGACAAGTTTTTGTCACTCCCGTTCACCGCGTGTCATCCATGGACATTTAAACATTTTTCGGCTCCAGATCCGTCGTCTTACCATTTAAATTTCATTCAACAGATCTCCTTATGTATTTTTTAACTTTTCGTATTTCTATTCGTCGATGTATCTGCCCGACGAAACAGTCGCACATTCCCCCATTTCGTCCCCCATAATCCCACCAGCGACACCGTTCGCCGCCTCGAGCTGGCACGCGAACGGACCGAGATTAAAATACGTATAAAGATATATTGTTCTGAACTCAAGAGTGAGATACTAGAAACGCGTGTGATACTTTTCCAAAATAGACTGTGCGGCTACCAGAAAAAACGCCTTCGCTTTTTTTTTCTTTCTTTTCACAAACATTTTCTAATCTCCCACACTCCAAGAATAATCTAAAAGAGAATTGAAAAAAAAAACAAATATTTTTTTCCAGTGCTACCAGAACCCAAGATCGAAGGCTTCTCAGCCTTCGATACCTCATTTCCCGATTGCATATTTCCGAACATGTCACTTTCAACATATTTGTGGAATTTTTAAATAGAAAATCCAACGTCTGCGGACTCGAGGTCTCGCCATCAGACCCCGCATCCACTTAATATTTTTTTATTCCAACCATCTCCCGATTTTCATATAGTTTTTACTCTTTCAATTTGCTATGATTCCTTTTTTCGTCCTTCCCCGCCCCTCTGAACGGTTAACACGTTCTCGCATTTGCAAGGCAAAAAACTGTGCCGATACAATCGTTGCTGACGAGGCTTCCGGGTGGCGCAGAAAACACACGACTCGAGAGGCGCTCGGGTAGACACTTGTTGAATTATGATCGAGCAGTTAGTCGCAATGCATTGCTAGGGCGTCGCTACCCTCCTATGCGCTGAGAACCGTTCAGAGGGGGAGCGAAAGTTGAACATGCACCGTTTCATTGCAGTGACCTGCATGGACGTTAATCTTTTTTTTTCATATTTTTTAGGCAAGCGTCAAATTTAGAGTCTCTCGTTATCACTCGTACGATTATTTTTGATTCTCACCTTATAATTAGCAAATAAATTTCTTTTTACATTTTTTGTTTATTAATTTAATCTCTTTGTCTTGAGATACAGTCTGAGAAGTAAATCATGCGAATTCCTTTGGAGTAGCTGTTGGTAATATTCGTGAAATAATTCTGCAGAGGTTACTCGTGTACCTTATTATAGTTTTGTTGGCTTCTTCTCGTAACGAGACGAAAGCGTGACTTGAATGTTGTGCTGGGATGATGAGCGAACAATTTCTCATATCGCGAACGGAGGAGTTGACAGAAAGAGACAGTAGAAAGAGAGGGGCACGAAAAAAAAAGAGAAAAAGAGATAACGATTACAAGATCCATCGAAAGAAACAGGATCGAGACTATAGTTTTACGAATCTCGTCTCAGCGACATCAGCGTCGAGTGGACTTGCGAAATCTCGCTTTTAAGAGTGGTCTTTAAATTTTTTCCTTTTTTTTTCTTACCGTCAACATATACAATCTATAGCTCTATAGTTTTATAAGGATAAATATCAGCTCGACTCTCCTTTTTCGTTTTCTCCATTTTCCTCGTCGAATAATGTGTTTTTTTTGTTCCTCGAGGTAGAAATCGTCGTCTTTGTTTTTCAACGTTTTTATGAACGCTCGTACGTGTTTCCCACTGGCAAGTACCAGTGCGATATACTGCTGCTACGGAGTCACCAAGAAGAGGACGAGACGAAGGACTGTTGCGCGATTTCGCGTCTGCGACACCCGCGCCGGCTGACCCACAAATCCGCCACAACACCCGCGCTTCTTTTTTTTTCTTATTCTTATGCTTCTTCTCCTTCTTCTTCTTGTTTTTCTTTCTCTGGCCGCTAGTCATTGAAGAGAGAACAACACGACCGAATATCCCGCTAGATTGTGATTTATCGTGTCGTTGAAAGGAAACACCGCCGTGGCCGGAGGATTCCGAGGGGACCTCCGTGACGCGAACATCGACCCAGATACAAATACACACACTCACGCCTGCGTCCGTAAAAAACTCACCCACACCTATGCATACACGGAAACTCGCGAGCAGTTAATGCGACGGACGGTGGACCCATCTCTGGTCTATTCCATGGAAATCAGTTCAACATGGAAAAGACACGTCACAGTATTATCCCGACCAGTCGAACAGATCAAAACTTTTTCTTTTCGTTTGCCGTATTCTTTTATTACTCCGAGAGCGTTTCTCCGGGAGTCCAAAGAGACTCGCAAGCTGCGTCTCATAAAAATGCTCTCGCGGACGTCCGCCCTGTGCCGGAGGGCGCACCATCACGCGGTCGAGGTGTATCTCTGATACAAACGTTCGCACCGCTCAGCGATTGCAACGTCCCTCTATTTTTTGTATTGTCGGATTGAAATTGAAGAGACCCAGGATATCGAAAACTGCGTGTCTATCGACAGACAGGAGAGACTGACGAAGAACAGAATTACTGCGACTTTCCATTTTTTTCTCTCCCATTTTCATAAATTTGAAAAAAAAACTCACTTTGGCCGAAGAAACTGGAGCGAATATTTTTTTGAAAGTATAACAAAATTCTTATTCAATATCATATCCAGGTCCTTCAAGTACTGTCAGCGGAATGTACAATGTAAATGACGTATACATTTCGTTTTCCCAGAGATTGGCGTATCCAATGAAAAATCGATATTTTCCAAGAATCCGATTCACAGTGAAGGTCAAGGGAGAGAAGAACTTGTAGCAAAAATTTATTTTCGTATATTCGTTATTTTTTTAACCAGACCAATGTCGCGATTGAGCCATCAACGATGAATCGTCGGTTTTTAGAGTTTGCTTTATTATTGAAAAATACGGGAAAAAAGGTTAGATTTCATGTGATCGTTGATTAAATATTTTTGGGATAAATTAAATTGTCATCCAACCGAAAAACGAGGGAGGAAATGAAGGAATAATTGATGCCGAGAGTTGTCCGCTCCTGTGAGTAATCAATAGACCCACTCGAGTGGTGTATTAATCAAATTATATCCCTCATTACTAATCCGCCTGTTTCCACATTTAGACAGATAAGTGTGGACTTGGACAAACAGAAGACTAGCGTTTAGCAGTTTAGTTGGATGGAACCCATCAGGATGCTCCGCCTACTGCCATGCACACACAGCAACCACGCCTCCTAATAAAAAATGCAGCATTCGTGTATTTTACGTCGGTTACGATAGGACGACAAGAAAAGTGGATCACGCAAACGTACATAGAAGTTCGTTACTGAGCTGCCGGCAGAAAGTACTCGACATTTTCTAAAGGCGGGGTATTACGATTGTAGATGTATTTTTTTTTTTTTTTTTTCGACATCGGAAAAACAAACATCGTCGTTAATGCACTATGGGTATGCCTTACACGATATTTTTTCATTTATCATTAATTTATCGTGCTTTTTAATTCCAGCGAGAAATTGGTCAGAGGGACTAAACGAATTGATCTGACATTCATTAGGTCTATACGAATTACGGATTTCATAGAGTAAAACTTTATTCGTTCGTTGCATATTTATGGAAATTTTATTGAAGAATTGACTCGTTGGAGAATTTTCTGCCGTTAAAAAATGCCACAGGCTATATAGAAATATATTTGTCATTGGGTTTCAGGAGGTTTATTTACTTGCCCGATTCTCGAATCGTCTTATTTATGGTGTAACGCCGTTCCGCTGACTTCTCAGCTCCCTCCGGCTTCTCCACAGTCATGACAGTATTTTTAATTCTGGACACATTCGCTCTGCTCCGGGGGGATATCGTTAAGAAAAATTGGGCTTTTCATATGTCTATGTATAAATGTCTCTATACATAAAGATGTAAAAGCTTTTCGAGGGGCAGAGCATGCATTCCTACTAAATTTTGCAACCCCTTAAAACCCCGGGCCTTCGTATATACTCTGGATACGCGAAATACGAGTTTGACATAGTAACGAGTACGCGAGAGATGAGAGATGAGGTAGGAAGAAATGCGAAGAAAAAAATTGACGCAGAATAAATGCGGGCAATAACACCGGAATCCTGCGATATACATCGCGATAAATCATTGACTTGAGTTTTACGTCATTTTTTTTTGTCCAACGAACGCAGCAAGCACGTGATAGTATATGCGAAAGTTATGTAAAGTAGAATGTTGTATATCAATCGAGCTGCGCGTGAAGCTGCCCATCCGGTGATTCCTCACTCTGCGATTTCTCGACTTACTCTCCATTATTTTTTCCTCTTATTAAACTATTTTCGTCTTCTCCCTGCAGTGATAACAGCGCGACGAGTTAAATGTAAAAAGTGTCTCGATCCGCTGGATTTCTTGGACAAACCGTAACGTTTGTCAAGAAATTTGCTTTTGCGCAGGGATAAACCGGCAGTAAGAAATATAACGATTCAAAAAAATCAGTTAATCTTTCTCTCGTACGGAAAGTGCTTGATATATATTTCCTTCTCATATAACTGGCCGGAAATTTTTCGCGATCCCTCGTTTTAGTCTCGCGCCTTTTTGACCCTTTTTTCTGCACTCACTGCGCGAATCCAATTTCGTTGAACGAGACGGAAATACTTGGTATTTTTTTCTCGACATGGTCACATGCACTTTCGCTTCGCCCATCGCGCCGCGAAAAATCTTTTTCTTCACTTCACTTCGCGACTTCAACGTAGGCTATATATTTCTTTATATCCTCCTGATGTGACGAGAAATCTCGCGGAATAAGCCGACGGATCTTATACGATGACACGTGATGCGATGTTTTCGAGCGCTTCTTACAAGAAGAATGAGATTCGGATGCTCGGGACTCAAAACAAAATACATATTGGTTAGTTAGAGAAACACGACACGGTGGTAGATTTTGCAGAGAAAAAAATCGATCTTATTTGCAATCTGCTTGAATATATATTAAAAGAATTTGTTCTGAAAAAAAAAACGGAATTCCAACGCCGTGGTAGACATTCGCCAATCGGACTATAGGATTTCCCCGAAATAATTCGTCGGACGGTTTCATAGACGTAGGTCGAGATCTCACAGCTCGAAACTTGCTAGAACAGATGTTCACCATCACAACGAATGTGAACGAATCCTTGGAGCGAGGAGAGGTTGGCCGTGAGTGATAGAGAGATAAAATGTAAGTGTGGCGCTCTCCTTCGGTCGATGGACCTCTGCCAACAATCGATTTCCGTTAGAAGTTGCGAATTATCTTTCCCCCTGCTCGCTCCCTCTTTCTCTCAGTATCGTGTACCCTCGCGCAGTATAAATGTCTTCTTCCCACATTCACCAAATCTCACACGATCGTGAATTTATAAAAACAAAATATATATACCCGCAAAACAAAAGTTTCCAAAAGATCTACACAAGACAAAAAGACCGAACGCAGTGAGTGGCATGGGATCGCGAGTGTACTACGACTTCAGGCTTCCTGTGTTATGGTAATTGCTACACGTGTCTCGCACCGACTGACACTAACGACAAATTGGCATTGTTTCAAAGCCTCTTAACCATCAGCCACCCCGTTATCTTGTACATGCAAACTCATCGCTCTCGATTTCGTTCCCCGATTCAATAATTCGCGATTTAAAATAAAATCGATAATTCATTAAGTTCTCGTTCAAACTAAATTGGCACTTTCTCTCGTAAATTTGACTCCGCGACAGGCGAAAAAACATTATATTCGAACTTATGCCTATTTGGATCACAGGAATTATGGAAAAATGAGGTTTTCCACGTTTCTGCGTTCTCTAGACTGGATCAGAGGCCCCAGAAATGCTTTTATGACTTTCATTGTCGATCGTCGTATAAAAAAGTCAATACCTATCCGTACGATTCCTTTTACGATCGAAATACGATAAGAAACGATTTTTAATTTTTTTTTTCTATTCCATTGCGTTGTGAACCTACAATTATTTTACGAAAAGTCCAAAGTGATGAATATCGAAAGTTCCGATAGCGACGGATGATCGTATGAAGGAAAAAGTATTCTCGATTGGGTCTGAATCGCAGATTTACGTCGAAGGTGTTAAGTTTTTTTTTTTTGCGAAAGATTTTTAAAGTTGAATTTGCCGACCGAACGTGCGAGAAAAAGTAGGATATCAAACGTGCAATGGGAATCTCGAAAGCACTTGCTGTGCATAGTATACTCGCCCACGTGTCTTTTATGTCGTTCCCGTGTGTTTAATGAATTCGTGCGTTCGGACTCGTATCAAGAGCTCTAGGGCAAGAGGCTTTATCTACTTAATCAAAAACGTTGGGTTATCAAGAATTCTTAGCTCGAAAAATGGGGTTTTGATACATAGAGAGGGCTCTCATACGATCTATTCTTTGCTGGGAGTCATCAATACGGCATTATACATCGCAACCTTACATATTCCTCTTCTCCTTTCACTTTGCCTGCATAACTTTAATCTCTCATTTACGTCACAATGTTAAGCACAGTCTTTATATCCATATATATGAAAGGATTCTCTTCATCGTCCTTTTATCTCGCGCGCAAGTCGTTTTTCAAGCCTTTTTTTTTGGTTTTTATTTTTTCATGCTTTCTCCGGTTCTCTCTTTCTTTCACTCAACACGCTATTCGTCTCATTCAATGGGATCGAAGCGCTGGCACGAGCCTGCGTATATGCGACTCGATCTCCCGTTCATGGTCTCCCGTCCTTTTTTCCCACACCTTTCATTTTTCGTGTTTCATGGGTTACATTTAATTAGGAATTCGGGAATGAACATGAAAATGTTATCTGAAGTTTGATTTAGCGGTATTTTTGTTTTTTTTTTAAATATTTTCGAAAAATGTTTTCAACCGTCTACAGAGAGTAACGAATTTGTTAATTCGTTCAATAGATATATTGGAAGACTCTCCCCGCCCATATATATAAATGTATTCAACACTGAAAGCATTATTGAATTCCGTCAAAAGGATGTCGCGCGCGAGATCGCGACGAGAATAGGGAAGGGAAGCTTAGATTTTCTGAATCACTCTGTACCTGTGTGTCGAGAGTAAATACGGGCTCGTGTGGGCGACCCACGTGGGCCTGACAGCCGAGCCCACGGGAACTGGTTAATACACCCACGTGTGGAAAACGCGTAGTGTCTCTTACTCTCCGTGGTTGTCACTCGCGAGTTCGTGACAAGGACAAACATATGTAAGGATAATACAGTACATGATAGAATAAGAGAGATCGGTAAGCCACGGTGAAACTACTAGCGAGAAAGTGGGATAGACAGAGGGAGAGAGCGAGAGAGACAAATGTGAAGCATGTTTTCGAGCATTTCCGTTGCACGGAGTTTTCTAGTATATACGAACCTGCAGGTAAATCGCTTACAAAGCGGCTCTTACGAGGTTTTGATAGTTACATATGGTAAGTATTATGCGAGTGTACACTTAAGCACCCTCTAGCAGCACTTTAGAAAGCTTCGAGTGCGTGCAGTGCGTTAAATAGGTGAAAATAATTAACAGACGCTTTTCTTCAGTGATGATGAGCAATATATTGCGAAATCCACGATCTAAGCGAACCGATCATTAAGCGAATCCTACGAGAGATTTTAATTTGAGCAAAACTCGGTTTTCTCATTAAGATCTTCGTTAATTTTTAATAATTATTTGATTTTTATTAAAAAAAAAAAAACGCCTTCCAGCCGTACCTTCCATTGGTACGACACGTAATTTTTCAACCTTATTTACGATAATCGTCACGACAGTACGTCGTCAAAGTCTCTTGCGCGATGGAAGGAGGTCTCATGAAAAGTGCGTGGGTGTTTGGTGGTGAGCAAGTCCGAGAACAGATCTTTTGTAACGGTACACGATGCGCTCTGAAAGTCACGTTTTTTTTCCAAGTTTTTTTTTTTTATTCTTTTCGTTTCATATATTGTTACATGTGTGGCCGGATTTTTCTCTTGCATAATTAATCAAAAGTTATTTCTCATCAGGACCGAATTAGCGGAGGATTTATCGAGACACCTTTCAACGCGAGCATAGGGACAAAAACAAAAGATAAAATAAAAAATGAATTCACATGTATACGTGGTGGATTGCGTGCGTGCTCATGTACCACTTCATGCTCCTTGGCGTTCACATTGTATACACGTTAAATGGTAATTTAATGTATTCAGCGTATTTTATTACCTTGGAAGGCACAAAAAATGTATCGTCGTTATGTACACTTTCCGAGAAAAGTGCATTAGTGCAAGAGGAGGCCAGTCGAGGATCCAGAGAACCGAGGCACAAAAAAGCACGAAAAACAATGGTGAAAAATTCACATCGTATCGTTGCGGTGGGGCGAGGAAAGTTTGCAGACTGCGCGGCGCGCTCGCCAACTGCGGGGCTTCCTCTTGTCTCGGAGCCATAGTCGAGCTATCTCTATTGTACTGCGCTGTTGAAATTCTCCGAGTAACGTATACGCGATATAGAACGCGAAATAAAATGGCGCGTAGGTACACATAACATGCACCAGCGCTGAGGCGCGTCCCTCGATTCATGACGCCGTGTCTAATGGCGTGTTCTAATCACCCAGGAGTACACAATCCTGGCAAAACGGATCGCGTCTCCGTTGCTCTTTCACTAACTCCATAAACTTCGGTCGCTTGTCCGTCCGTGTGTCTCGAAACTTTGGCCCTATTTCTCCAAGTATTTCCAGGTACAATTTCGCCAAATCATTGTATGAGAAGAATCGTTAATCCGTTGCATGATTGAAAAATTAAATAAAAATAAAAACAATATTTAACAATGTCACAGTCAAAAGTTCGAAGAATCGGCTGATGATTGGTCCAGTCAATCGCGGAGCAGTCGGAATCAATTAAAGAAATCGTGCCTGGAAAAATCACACGCTCCGCCGTCCGGTAAATGAGCTCGCTTTTCATAATAGCATAATAAACGTTTATTGGTAAAATGAGCATCATCGCCGATTGGAGACTGCTCACGTCTTCGTTCATTATCGACGTTCGAAAAGAGTATTAATTAACGAAAGGATTGTCCCCTGTTGGTCTCGATGATCGAAGCGATCATTTCCTATACATACACAAGCCTCGCGTATCGATATGCAAGGGTTTTTTGATGCGAGCTGACTGCCTGTCTGTCTGGCTGGTTGCCCTCCGCTCTGCCAACATGAGCTTTGCTTCCTCGAGCAGCTTTTTTTCCAAATTTTTTATTCATGCCTCTCTTTATTTATCTTATTTTGTATTCCTTCGTCATCTCTCGTTTATGTACCACGCGCGCAATTTGAAATCGCTGGTATACCGCGCGTCTCGCGTCTTAAACTCGTCTCAGCAGCCACACACCGGAGCAGCGCGGAGGGATCGTTTTGCGGTGACTTTCCACAAATGGAGTTGGGTTTCGCCGTTAAGATACGATCGTTCCGTAGCTGAGTAGCGAGGAAAAACTCCATAACTCTGTATCGTATATGGCGGCAATGCACAGGTGCATTGCCGCATTGTATATACACACGAATGCACAAATACAACCTCGTATCTATCGAGTATGTGTGCGCCTTGAGGCATGATCCTCCCTCCTGTAACGATACATTTGCCCTTCGGCATTTATAAGCGTGCATGCTATTCCATCGAGACTCTGCCGAAGTGCGGAGGGGGCAATTCCCCTTGCTGTTACTTCTCTCGATCGGTCGTGCACGCGGAATCTCAATTGTTTCGAGTTCTCTGCTCATTTTCTCTTCTACTTATTATTACATTTCTTCGTGTGTGTGCGTACACATTAATACATATGATATTCTTCGAGGGTTAGGGTATGCGCGTACTCTCTCATCGTCCAAACCTTTTTCTCGCACTTTATTTCTTGATCACGCATGTTCTTACTTTATTTTACTAATTCATCATGCGACCAACTGCATATTGGTGCGCGTTCGATCCGACTCTCTCTCTCTCTCTCTCTCTCTCATGTCGTTCTTTTTTTCTTTCCTTCACGTCATACGTTTCTTTCTCACTGATGCGCAATATTTTAAGCATGTAGCGCGATGAACTTCGTGCTATGATTATTTTCGTGATACTCTACGTTCTCGGCTATTTTCTTACGAGTGGTTTTTGGTGCTGAAGTTACGTGTAGCATCCATACTTTCTTGTGAAAGCTATAAAATGTGTGTCCTTAATTCCCTTCTTTTGTGTCTCATTCTTTATTCATTAATCTCTGACCGCGGGTCTGCGGCTGCGTACGCGTTGAAATCGCTCCTCACAAAAAACGAAAAAGTCAAAGAGAATGATACTCGCGAATAGTTGGGTCGTATACAAAAATATACGCTTGTACATACGTGCGAGAGTGAGACTAAAAAATAATTAGTATGTTCGTCCCGTGGCTTGTTTGTTGTGCGAGGCCGCGATTCCAGAAATAGACCGGTCTCGCATAATCCACAATTCTTGTGGCATGCGCGCGCATGTTGGTGCATTCGCAAGACGGTTTTGGAAACCTGCACCTAGTCTATGCATCTATCCACCTATGTACAATACAATCTCCGTATTAATACCAAAGCTTCGCGCCAACAGACGTAACTATTGCATCGTCAGCGTGCAAACGGATTTATCGATAAACGACCAATTCACTAAACCATAAGTTTCCTTTTCCTTTGGAAAAAAAAGCAAAGAAAAAAAAAAGGAAAAAAGTGGAAAACGTTTATCATAAACCGAGAACAATCCTGTAATATCTGTTATCACTGCCCCATATGTGGCGCAATAAACACAATATTGAAACGACGAAATGAGGCTAACACGTCGCACAAGCGAATGCGATGATTAAAAGTTAATGAATTTTTCGTCGAACTGGCCGAATTGCCTGTAGCGAATAGTGCGTTGATTGTCGAGCGAGCTGGTACGCTATCGAGCCATTTATCCGATCTGGTAGCGGGATATTTGCCACATAAACTTATACTACGAAGCAACGCATACCTATAGACTTACTGGGAAGCATGTCTCGGGTAAAACAGTAGCGATGTTGGCGCGTGGCTTTCTCGCGAGTCAAGATTAAGCGTTACAATCGATAAGACCGCCTGCGAGGAATACAGAAAGTGTCTCTATATGATTATCTCTTGCTCGCGCCGTCTCGCTCCCTCCCCATCTCTCTGAACTTCTCGGGTATATCAAAGATCTCGGCAGATGCCGCGGGACAAAATACGTGCTTGCTGGACAACCTTGCGCCATGCTCGAGTCGTTATATTGCAATAAGCGTTTACTAGGCCGCGCGGAGGTCTGGATTATGATAGAGCGTGGGTTGTTCCCGCACCGTTGCCGTATGGCTTTGAAAAACCATCAATATGCATGTATATATATAGAGAGATTATCTATACCTACGCGCGCCCTTCGCACCGTTCCGCATCTCTCTACCAATCTCCTCATCTCGTATAGCCGTTCATTCATAAATTCAAACTCTCACCATCGACGACCATATCTCTCTTTCACTCTCGTGGCCTCTCTATGCATATTACGACGTACCTCACCGCAGTGTAGGCTGCAGATACATATTTATCAGTATAACCAACTATGCAGCATATACATGTACCTTCTCTAATGTATTAGTTACTATCGAGTCTAAATTATATCCTGTACATGCCTACTCAGTATTTCACGTAGGCAAAGCAGCGAGGGGCACTCTTCTCGCTGTCAATGACACGTGGGCACCTCGATCACTCGAGATCCAAGTCCCTCGGGTTCGTCCTTTCACAAATACAAAAGCGATTATTTATCGTCGTTAGTTTTGTGAAAAGATGCATTTCGTATTACAATAATCCTCGCGCTCGACAAATCTCGATTTAATCGTAATTATTCATGGAGATGATTTGGATCGTGATGTTGCTATTTGCAATCGGTGTACGCGCTCGATACGCGTGTTCTAGTTTTCATTAATCACTGTCCGAGTATGCTGACGACGTGAGATCGTGCACGAACTTAGCAGAATCGCGATTGCACCATTTTTAACGCAATGAATTTAAATCATGGCATTATTGATGTGCCCAGTTTTTTTTCGCGTCTTCAGGACTCTTATCCTTTGCGTGCTTTTCGAAATTCTCCACAATGTCAAATCACCTCGTTTCGGTACGATTTAACGTTGAAAAATATTTCGTGCCTTTCAATGAGAGAATGACGCCGTCTCGCAAGATAAATATACCCCGAAAAAGTTGTATTCTTATTGACATGAGTCTCTCACACTGTCACAGGGAACGTCGCTCATCAATAGCATCGAAACTTGTTGTACACAGAAATTGTACTACACAGTAGATAATCTTTGTATGAACCTAAGCAAACCGAGAGTCAAGAGGCAAACCGTCCGCACGCGACTTGTTCATGCTATTTACAAGCAGCAGGCTTCTTTGAATGAAATTCTTGAGTAGGTACCTCCAATACGTATATGCTGCTCGAAGCCAGTGTAAAATGAACTGCACTGCGTGAAGAGAAAGGCACACGAAGGAATATATACTCGGACAAAGTGATAGAGAAGTATACTCGTAAGAAGAATATAACCGGGTCTATTATGAGTCTCTCAGAGTAACGGATTGCCCGAACGAATCAATTGTTCCGGTATGATTGGGCAGACGAGTCCAGCTCAAAAGACACGAGAATGTTAAAAAACAAAAGGTTTTAAGGATCGAGTCTTCTCATGCGAAACGACGTCAAAGTTTAAAGAAGTTTCAACTCGCGTGCGTGATTTAGTCGTCGTTCAGAATACTCACGAAAAGTTTCGCACACGGAAACTACAATTGTCGTTGCTACTTACTACGAATATCTGTGCTGAGGAATGGATCTTTACAACGAACCGTTTCATTTGTTTCTTTAAATAATGTTTCTTGCCTCGTTCGTGGTGATTTTATTGTTTTTGTAGCAGGAAGAGACCGGCGACGTTGACTCAAAAAAATATCAAAAGTGTTTTTGACGTTCGGAAATTTAAACGACACTTTTGTGCCTGTACGAACAATGCAAATAAACTAAACAGTGTCATAGAGAGTTTGTCGGCCAACGGGATACATTGGAAAAACGATTCTTGGTAATCGACGGAGATTTCATCTTTGGATCAATGATAACGAGTATAGAGACGCGAAGTTGCTAAATGTTAAATAAAATGTCACGGTGGTACATGAAATTTGTGATTTTCCGCAAGATTTTTATCGATTTATAGGGTTTTTATGAAAGAATGCTTTCTGAATAAAACTTTATCGGAAACGTCGTCTCTTCTTTATCAAAAAACCATGAGAATAGTTGGAAATTCAATTCTGATTTATCTGTTATTTTTCATGCCGATAATCCGTGCTATTTGTACACGCGAATGGCTCATCCACGATCCTGCGAATACGCTAGACCGGAGGGGCACTTGTTCCGTTTGACGCACGTCAGTTCGTCACTTCCAGAACGACGATGGCGACGCGTACAGACGCTTCTTAGTTCCCCCAATAAATAATCCATGCCAGGAACGTTTGAATTCACAAAGGCGCGTGTGCATCTAATCATATAACTCAACCGATGACGTGAAAAACAATGCGATGTGCGATCACTATGCCCACGCAAGAATGCAGGGGGTTATTTACGAGTAACCGCAAGCGTTGGCCATGCGACAAAAACATTATTTTTCTTCGATTGAATTGGACAATCATAAGGCAAATAATAAGGCAAACAGAGTTTCGTTTCTCATCAATCAACTTTTACGAATTATATATCGCTGAAAAGATTTTCAAAAATTGAAATTGATGCATTTTTTCTTATAAAACGTGAATTTTTGAAAATCATGAAATTTAACATGGAAAAAGGTCGTACACAGTGGACCTGCTGGCCTGCTGACCGCGAAGTACCTGATCGCTTGTCACTGTCACAATTGAATAGCTTATTGACAGCCGACCGATCAATGAAATGAATTTGTGTTTGCACTTCGGATTCCACGTCCGACTATTTATCAAAATATACAGGGCTCCGACGTGGTTCGTACTTTGAGTCTTAAAAGTATATAAAGTTCCGCATTATCGACGCTGAAAATGTTAGTGAACGAAAAATTTGATGGACCATGCTTAGCTGGCTTCGTTGAATCAATTTTTTTAATTTTTTATTTTACCTTTGTCACGTTTGATTCGTCTGCAAATAGCACACATTCGACGACCACAGTGTTGTCTCTCCGGCTTCTGATCCGGATCCAAGATAACCATGTTGATATAATTTTGACGATTTTTTATTGTGTCGAGTTAAACGTGGCACACACTTCGATCGTTACATATTATCTGTGATTTTTCGGGGGTTATGAAACGTTGCTTCGGTGGCTCAATGTTTATTGAATATTTGTTTGTTTTGATAAGGATTTGCACTGTGTCCATTGACGATAGAGAAATCGTTGCCGTTCAAGAATTCCGTTGGTCCGGGCGATATTATTTTTCTGTTTAGATCAATTTAATCCGTGATCGGGTAATGGTCGGAATGAATTTTCCTTCGTCGATCACACTAGTTCACAGCCGATTACACGTTAAATTTGTGTCGTTTTTCCTGATTGATCTCTGACTAGATGAAGATTCCTTATTGGCTTTGAATATTCCAGATTCATTTCCGGAATTTGGTAACTCCGCAAACAAAACACTCCCAGGTACTTCTCGGTTCCTGGAAAATTTACCACGTTGTCGTTTTTTCTTTTCGTATCTATGATTCTCATCCTCATGCGGGCCCCGATGCAAGACCATTCGTTCTTGATCGAGCACAGACACCAAAAGACCGAGTTTCCTTCGAGCGAATAATTTTTTGTCTTCTCAGTTTTCTTCGGATTTTTATTTTTCGATTTTCATTTTTATTTTTTCTATCGAGGTCGATTCTTTTGACAAAACAATGAACTTTAGGGTGTAGTGAATTAGCTATTCAAATAATGTGATGTGGTGGGTCATGTGGTGGGTGATGTGGGTATATTTGTGCAATGTATTAAAAGAATTTGGAAAGTTGGTTGGTATGATTATTAATGTGGAGCAGCATCAGGTAGAAATTCGAGAGATTCTCAGGGCTGTTTGCAACGGGATCGTAGAGATTTCAACGTCACCGAGGAGAGAGAATGGTAGCAAGCAGCAAGGATCGCATACAGGACTTTTGCTTCCACCCGCCGAGAAAAGTATCTCGACCCCCTCGGCGATCGCTAATTAAGCCTAATTCCTTTTAATTAATCGCGCATCTCCCGCAACGGTTGGCGGACTACAGATCGACTCTACTCGCTGGGCAATTAGCTCGAGTCCGCGAGAGGTGTCTCGCGCGATAAGAGATCAATAAATTCACTCCTTAAATCGATACATTAGCTGCATTTGATATATTTGAATTATTATGAAAATTATCTCCCCGGAGAACATGCCGAAAGATTTTCAGCTTTTCAGTTTATTTTTCGTCATCGTTAGTTTCTCGTTTCACCCAATTTTTCGACGTGCCCCGACATTTTTTTTGTTTTTTTTTACTAGTCTAGCGATGTTTTCAGGAGAAAATGTTCCCAATATTCAGAACTTTTGTCGTTCATTTCCGATTTTCTGGAAACAGTTTTTTATTCACCTTTTGATATTTTCACAATAAACGGAGGGCTGGCGGAATCGCAAGGATATTTGGGGAGAGACGAAAACGGACGCGTACCATACTGATTTATTCGCGTGTCTTTGAGGACCATTCGTTTAACTCGGCTGGCTCATTAACCGTCGGGTTAAAACGAATGGGGCATCGAGAGAATGGGGAGAGGGAAAAGCGTTTAATCGCGCTATTTCTTATATTTAATGACGTATATCGAGTCACAAAATTAAGGTTGAGCGTATTCTGGCTCGGTTTGTAATATTTCCAGGGCTGAAACGTGGAAAAAACCACATATAGCTCGTTTCTTCCACGTGACAGAAGGAGAGGATCGTTCGTTTGGAGTCTGGGCACCAGGACGGCAGAATATTTACGTTCCGGTTATTTTCGTTTGCCTTTTACCGTTTTCGATTGGCTTTCGTGTGAGCCTGTACGTATGCTTTCGTCTTTCTCCCGCGCCCCCTACTACCGGGTTTCATCGTTCAAGCGTTACGAAATTTCTCATTTTTTTTCCTTTTTCTCCATTTTTACTTTATTTATTCTTCAAGGAGCTTACGTTCATTCCCTCGGACAAGTATTAAGCAGCTTTAAGCAATATTTATTGCCCGGGTATTCAAGTAAACTGATACGATTCAATTATCATTTTTTCCATCCTGTTTATTCGATTTTTTAACTCATCCCACGATTCTGTATTCCCACAACTCTGTGAGCCGATAATTACTCCGATAGATATCGAATAATTAGCGCGTCATTTTTGTGCGAGCTTTTTTTATTTATAGAATTTTTTCCAGTTAAAATTTTTTTCAAATTTTTCACAATTTGCCCGAAACAGCAGTCACAGCTTATATGGTGAAATTTTTTTAGCTCGCAACTAAGTTACGCGAAAATAATCAGTGAAATAGTCCGAGTTTGATGAAATTGTGCAATTTCTTGCTCGAACGCTTTGACATAGCTAACTAATTATGGAGAAATCGTACGCTACGAATTCTTGCATTCACGCTCTTTTCCAAAATTTATTCCTCTCAAGGATTAAGATACCTGCAGGTAAAGGGTTAACGGGAGATTTTACTCCAGAAAGATCGGCAACGAGATTGCGCTGTTTTGCAGCTCCGGGTGCATGAGCCCCTCCCACAAGTTCACCGCAGCAGGGAGTGCGAGAGAACGCATCCGAATAAACTCACTCGGCCAGCTAGATTGACCTGGACTCTTTAACACGTCTTCCGAAATATTCGCCTTGTACTGGCTGCATGAGATTTGCAGGAATAAAAAGCGTTGGCAAAAAAAGTTGTAACCCAGAGCAGGGACGTGAGAATCAAACCGTACGACGAACTTAACGTTTCATAGCAATCGCGACCTGGTTCAACATCCGCTTACCGACGAATTGGAAAATCCTCAACATATCCACGTCCATTTTACCGAAGTGACTGGCCCCTCTTTTTTTAAGAATTCGAGCAAATTCAGTTCTCAACTTTCAGAGTATATATGGATGGGTATTTTCCGAGGTCGAAACGTCACGAGAGATCGCGTTGGTATTTTTTTCGGGCCTTTGCTCACCCACGAACTGCGCGACTGACGCTCATTATTATATCATTTTTTTCCTGTCAAACGTTTCGGAGACACTCTCGGCATAATAAACCCTCCGGGGGTAATAATGAGAAGCTCATCACATTCAGGTCGTGAAGAAAATCTCACATTCACGAGCATTAGTTCTAAGACACCCTGTATGTATTTTCATATGCTGGGAGAAAATTTAACCGATCAAGAAATTATCGTGCGGTGCAAAAGCCGAAAACCGTCCAGCGTACGAGTGCGCCACGTCATTTTTGACAATCGATCAAATTGTCGGGCGGATTGTAAAATAATTGTTTTGTTGAATTTCCAAACGACCATGAAGTTGATACATTGTGCGCTATATACCGAGTGAGGATCCGAACGGTCCAGCAAGTTTTTCTGTTCATCACTGTCCGCTTGCTTTTTCGTCTAGAATTTCATTTAGGATGTTACAGTCTCGCGAAACGAAAGTTTTTTTTTTCAGAATTGCACATTATTTCGGAGGAATAATTAACACGAGGAACGTGTTCGATCATTTTTCCAATATCCACACTCTCGTCAATATTTGTCAAAAATATCGGAAATAGTTTTGAATCGTTGTCGGTTCGACACACGAGCAATTTTTCCGTTAGGACTGCGGCTGACACTTCAGTCCGTGAACCCCCATAATACATATAGGTCACCATATACTCACGAACACACACACACACACACACACATACCCACTCACACCTGCGTTGGGACCTGGCAAATGATTTCTGAATCTTGTAATCACGTTCTACTCTCTGCACGTCTACTATTCGCTCATAGCTGTTAATTGCGCGATGTTTACTCGAATCATCGATTTTTTTGGATGAATATTAATATTTATTTTTATTTTTATTCAATCCAATGTGTGCTCGGAGAAAACTCGACTCGTTCGCCGCGATCAAGAACGAAATTTCATGGGAAAATAATAAATTGATAAATAGAAAAAAAAACTGATAATATTTTGTTGCGGATGAGAATCGAAGCAGAGGAAAGAAATCGTGAAAATGAGTCGGCACCTTTTATTTTGATCCGTGAATTCGAAGAGTGTAGGCACATTCGATGAGCTTTTTAACGGAGCCGTATATTTTTGTTATTTGGGGATGGAAAAAAAAAAAAAAAATTGGCACTATCGAGGTAAGGAGACACTGACAACGAGATGAAAATCACTTCAAAACACTAGCACGAAAATTTTTGATAAGACGTAGCAAAAGCAGCAGCAGGTTTCTGCGTCGGTGGCACTTGCGATCTCGGCCTCTTTTTGCACAGAGGTCAAGTCACGACGATAGCACAAAAATGGCGAAATTTAAGACGCGTCTTTGAAAATGGTCCAAGTTGTTTCAGTATCCGGACGACTAGTTATCCAGCAATAGCCAGAGGATGAAAATAATCGGCACAGGAAAAACCACAAGCACTGACATGAAGTAATGAACGAATCAGTAAAACTCGGGTAAAAATTGGCATTTTAATGGCCAGTCACGTGTGGGGCTCCTGTCGATAGGAGCAATTAAATAAAATATTGATAGAGCACTTTCGTATTTATAAATCGATAGAACACGTGTCCAGTTGAACACATGACACGCACGATGATGACAAGTAGTGTTGACAAAACACGAATCACGCGAACGATATAGAAGGCGGAACGGTGCATGCGCGATCGCGGGGGTCCCTCAACGACTGGTAAGTTGTGTATATTTAGGATCGGTTATTATCCCATAAGAGGAAAAGATCGGCCAACTGGGAGGTACACGTATGTATATGTAGGTAAATATAGTACCGATATGTTTGTGTGTTATATATGTGTGTATAGACGTATGTATGTACATATGTGTACGGATAGAGCAAGACGCGAGTGCGGTGAGTGGACGCGTGAGATCGTGTTGTGTGCGAGCTCGCGAGCGAGCGAGCGAGCGCGCGCGCGAGGGTCTCGTACGTTGGCTCGCGGGAGGCTCTCCACGCGAGGACGTCAGGCATGACACTCTCGGGAGTGCGGCGAGAGAGTAGACATCGGACCGCGTGTGTGCTGCTCACGCTCTCGTCCGGTGTAAAAAGAGTGAGGAGAGAGAGAGAGAGAGAGAGAGAGAGAGAGAGAGAGAGAGAGAGAGAGAAACCAAGTTACAGACGGAGAAGGCGGGTGGGAAATCGGTTGCGTATATACCGAGTTATATATATTGTAGTCGATGCTGGAGAAGTCTTCGATTCGTTTCAAGCCCCTTCGCCTCTGAATGTGTACGTGCAAAGCGGGTCTGAGTCGTGCGCAAGAGGCCCCCTGATTGAGGGGGCTAAAGCACCATGCGAGAAAGAGAAACAAGAAGGAACCTTGGAGGAGTGGGGCCGCGATGACGATCCTTGCGGGAGGCTGCAGAACGGATTCTTGTAGGGCCGCGTGTGGTTTCGTGTTTATCGACATTTTCGTTGCATCTCCGTGGTAAATTTTCACAGTACATCCCGGCGCAGTTATATTTTAACATCTTTTTTTCACATACACGCTCGTGCCCTGATCCGAGATTATATCAATATATACCACTTTTACGCCTTGATCCTGAATGCACTGTGCGTTTTCAGGATAATACATTTTGCCATTTTTGCAATCAACTACGTTGCCAACTTTAGCAACAGCGTTCTCGAAGGACCATGTCATTTTCGCGGGAACGGGGTACGGCGGGATTTTTGCTTTCACATACATCATTAACATTAAATATCCGAATAAATGTGCGACTTTTTTAAAATTCCATGCAGTTAGACAAGATCTTGAAATTTCCAAAATTTATGACGAATTTGACAAAAAAAAGCCAAGTTTCGTTCACAACTTTTCATGCAACCCAACAGTATTTTGTTTTTGTTATTAATAATAAATTATGCGTCGTTTAAGAATAATGTACGAAATGATAAATTGTATCAATATTTTAGTTGATTTTTAGTCGAGGATTTGGTTATACAATGTGCAAGGGACGAAAAGAGCCTCCCGCGTCGATTCGAAGCGGTACTCACGGACCGAGAGTGAGAGCGGCGTATAGCAGTAGGCGAGAGGGGAGAGAAGCAGGAGTGAAAAAAGAGGGAGAGAAAGAGAGTCGGAGGGCCCACAATCGAAAGGAGGAGTCGCGGTGGAGTGGTTGGGAGTACGTGTGGGTGTGAGGACGACTGTGAAAAGTGGGAGGTCGAATTAGGGGGAGAGGAGGGAGGTTTTGCTCCTCGCGATCCCCCATCGGAGAGATGCATTCGCTGGGACACACAACACACGCGTTTGCCCCCCTTCGTGCCATCTCTCCGAGTCGAGCGAGCAGTGGGGACAGAAAATCCGTATGCATGCATACGATCTTTGTCTGTCTACCCTTTTGTTGGAGTGGGCCTTATGTACTAAGAGTGGAGGAACTTGCCGCTTACCAAGCAGCGAAGGAGGCTCCGAAGGCGCGTGCCTCGAGTCAAACGGGAGAAGAGCCGAGCGGGGATTCTCGTCTTTGCCGATTTGCACTATGTATATACCTCTCGTGTCTCTCCCGACTATACAATCTCTTCGTTCTCGTGATTACATACCAAGAAATGGAATACCGATAACCCTTGACATCAAGAAAATCATTTTCAACCAGCTGACTGAATCAAAACATTCATTATCACGAAAATTTCAGGTTTTTTTTTTTTTTTTCGTTTAAGAGCGATAACATGTTTATCCTCGTGCACGTAAACTTTCGTTCCACCTTTATCATTCGAGCTCATGTTAAATCCTCTACAAGCATTTCAGGAGGAATATAAATAGGATAGAGTGCATACGAGAGACCAACTTGTGTGAATGGAATTGCAATTGGGCCCAACATGTATGAGAAGGGCGGGGAACTTTCCAACCCGGATTTCCGCGAGGCCTCGGATGAATTTTAAAGAAACACAGCTGATCGTTCTACCTCGTAGCAAAATTAACTCAGCTGCTTCTCTTCCATGTGTTCTATCGTTCGACACTGATCTACCCATGCAGGAAAGAATCTCGTTGATGCGGTCGCAACACCCAGCTCAATGAAATACATTTCTTCTTCTTCAGCTTTTGATTTGAAGTAATTTTTTATTTATTATGAACGGAAATCCTGATTTTTCATCATATTATTTATGCGACCTATATATCCGTGTCAACAATATTTCCTTGTATCTCCAATTCTGTGTTTAAATTAACGACCGAGTTCGTGTTCTCGCAGTCATAGTGGGAATCAGCCATCGACCAATTTTTGCTTATTTTCGTCAGGCATTGAGAAATAATTCGGTGATCGAAACAAATTTTTTTTTTTATTCCACTGAAGGATCGAATCTTTTATATTTTTAATGAAAAAAAAAAAAAAAAATTAATTACTTTGAATTACTTTATGGCAATGAGAGCGAAGCAAAGTTTCAATGAGCCTGTCGCTACATTGTAAACATCCAGAAAGATCTTCCAGCGAGGGAAGGCGTTTGCATTAATTTTGGCCGTCACTTTTGAGTTCGATCCGAACGAGGTGTGCGATGTCAATGACTCTACGAAAATGTTCGATTTCCTATCGTTTATATAAGAAGTTGGACAGAAAATGAAAAAAGAAGAAACGAACAATGCACTTATCGACTGTAATTTGTAGGTCGATATTCAAACTTAATATTTTCTCTCTCTCTTCTTCTTCACTGGGTCGATGATGGCTAATAAAGTTTGATGACGGATCT
This sequence comes from Campopleginae sp. 14b, assembly GCA_030522525.1. Lineage (NCBI taxonomy): Eukaryota > Metazoa > Arthropoda > Insecta > Hymenoptera > Ichneumonidae > Campopleginae sp. 14b. The sequence goes on from JAPYYS010000286.1 coordinate 94,830, forward strand.
ACCGAAGCAGGAAACACTCGCGCCTACGTTTTTTTAAAGTTTGCTAGAGCTCGAACGACCGTGATACGAGTAGGTAATCACGACACGGTATAACTATATATATATAATGTTGTAAATACGGACGCGTGTGCAAGAAATTTTGAGTTTAACGAACGGCTCCACACTGGACGATTATTCTGTTCGTAATTGCCTTGAAAGAAAAAAAAACTCAAAATGATCGATAAAAAGGATGATTGTTATTTTCAATAAAAAAATTACGAATCGTTCATTATTTTCGTAGATTCTCTGAACTGACAGAATGAATTCTCATTGCGAATGAATTTCTGAGGCATTTTTCACCGAAAAATCAAATTGCTATGAAAAGATGTTGATGGTAACGAAAAATAATGGATAATAATTTAAAAATATTATTTCTTAAGTATCAGAAAACCAAATTTTCATATTGGCCCTAATTTTTGAACCGCAAGTGCCACTTTTCCATCTCAATATCTCCACGAGATACTCGATTGAAAAGAATTCGAAACAACTTGGCCTCGAACGCCCCATACAACGAGTATGACTCCGGGCCTCGTCAAAATTCTTCGAGGACTTGGGACGTGTAGGTGTGCGTTCGTGTGCGTATACATACACGCGTACGCGTTTGAGGCGCTCATTTACGCCGTGTTCGACGCTTTATCTCTCTTTCTTTCTTTCTTTCTGTCTTTTATATCTGATATGCCCACGCGCGATCCTCGAACGTTTTGTCAAAATGCATCGAGAGAAGCAGCAGCGGCGAATTGATTTCGAAATCAGCATCAGCAGCACCCGAAATACGTTCGATCGCCCTTACCCAAACTGACATCGTTGTATTAATGAAACTCTTAACTTTCAGAGCCTGCGGAACAACCGAGAAAGATAAAGACAGAAACTCAGTGAGGGCAGCGAGAGAGAGAGAGAGAGAGAGAGAGAGAGAAAGGAAGAGAGGGAAAAGACAAGTGAGTCGCGCCCACCATAACTTTTCGGCTGCGGCAATAATATACACACATAATATATGCATATGCATATAGGAAGCTTATGCGCGTTTTCGAGTTGCCGAAACCTTCGGTACGCCCACATCTACAATCGGAAAAGACTCCGTCAAGATTTCAGCATCGGGTAGCTTTACGTTATTCTTCATGAAAATAAAAATGCGCATACCGAACGAAAAAATAGAAATATTATTGAACCATCTTTGTATCCGCGGCATACAGCGGGGATGATTCAAATAAAAAGAAATTAAGCTCTTGAGCATCGTCGACGATTTTCCCCAGAGTGGAATCCTCTGCCTCGAGTGAATCATCTAAAAATTCCACAGATCGGCAAAGCAAGTTAATACATAAAGAAAAAAAAAACGATGTACGTTAAGTACTGAAAAAAAAGTTGGACAAGGCAAGTTGCGCCGCGTGTCTATACACTCGCGATTGGGCCTTTTCCCCTTACGTTCAAACTTAAAAGGGGTTGTCATTAAGGAACGTAATAATAATACGGAAATCATCACATCGAATGTTCTGCGTTTCCGTTTCATTAATATTGTAATTTCAATAACTCATATTCGCAACATTTTATATAATGGCGACAGCAATGAATGATGAACTCTGTTTTGCGTATATTAGAAAAAAAAAATCACCGGCAAGTAGTTCCACGATAACTTGAAATTCTAAGGCGAGACAAGAGCCGATACAATAACCATTCGGTATTTAATCCTACAAGCGTGTCGCATTAGCGAGATGCTGAAATCGATTCCTAGAAAAAAAGCACAAAAAAAAGGAACGTTGGTGTTATTTAATAATCTTGATGGAAAAATTCTTGTCTCATTCATTTTCATTCAGGAGTAACTTGGAAGCGAATGAATGGTGCTAGGAAAGGATCGCGTTTTATATATATTTGCACGAGAGATGTAGAATAGAGATAAGAATAAAAAGCACAATTCTCGCAAGGCTCGCGCGGTTCCATTGAGCGGAAAGTGCAGAATACGCAGACTCATTTTCAACTCCGTGTGTCCATCGGCGCTGTCCATCTGTTAGAGTTTGTCTGCTCAACGGATATATCGTGTACCGTGAGCTGCTCAAGGACCGTTCTTTCGCGCGTTCAACTCCCTTTCTCGCTCTCTTCCCTCTCTATCACGTTTTTCGCCCGATTCGCAAAGAATGAAAAGAGAGACGAAGGATGAAAGAACGGATGAACTTCGGTCCTCCTCATGCAGCATCAATTGCCTTGACGGATCGCTTCGCCGAGATAACTATGCACGTTCGACCAGCCTAACTGTACGATACGTTAAAGAAAAGTCGAGCTCTGATGGATGCACGACCGTTTGTGTGATGTAGCTACTGATGATCAGTTTTACATACGTCATTTGCTCAAGAATCCTTCGTGTGTTTTTGTTAGTGTCTATTTCCGAGTATCTACACGAGAAATACAGTAGCAAACTATATATACAATCTGCTACTGCGAATCTCTTGCTATTTCACGATCGCTATTTATTTTGCCTCATTTTCCAATCGGAATTTTCATCAATTTATTTCCAAGTTGGTTAAAGATTAACTCCCTGATTCCTTTGTCACGAGTTATCTCGCTTTTTCTCATGTCCTTCAGCATAGTTTTGGAGACTTTGATTCGCCATTTCACAAATTCACCACAATAAAGAGTCGCCACGTTTTTCAAACTGCTCGCTCAGCTCGCTCTCAAAATCCAATCAAACGAAAATATCTTAAATTGTTGGGAATCGTTGGGAGCAACGCTCGAAAGCAAGTCTGTCTCCAACCAGTATATACCTTTCCGGGCGAATTTTTGATATCCGAACTTTGGTCCTAAGCCTTCCAGACCTTTTGGTTTCGATCACGAACGATATAACCCTCGGTATAATTTTCGGCATTACAAAATCGCGTCAACGTTGTGTCTTCGATTGAAAACCAACGTTCACAAAAATACGCTTTCATGTGAATCCGATCTTAATTCCGCTGAATCCACTCAAGGATTAGCGAGTCATCCAGGTGCTTGCGGTTTCATTTTCTAACGGAGTACGAGCAGATAAAAACTCGAGTCGCGTCGAGCAATTTGGATTCTCTTGGTTTGTTTGATGACCCGCGAGATATAGTGCGTGGAAAAGGTACAATTTCCTTGTGAGTCGACGAAGCGTTTTTCTTGCTCGCGACACACGCAAACAATCGCATAACGTACGCGACATCATTACCACACTCTCAGGGAATGTTAACGAATTTTTCGCACCACCGCAGTTTCGTAACAAACGATTGACTTCTCGATGGACTCGTCGTGATGCGGTTTATCACATGCATTTACAAATATCTCCAGAGACTTTTCCTCCACCGTTTTTTCCTTGGATGCAAATCAATATTTGGACGCTCCCAACCGGTTGAAAAAAAAATTTCACTGTTTTTTTTTATTCGGTCAAATGTTCATATTTTTGTAAGTGATCGGAATAAGATCCACAATTCATGAATTCTCGTATTTTTCGTCAAAAGTTTCCAGCACAATCTATCATGGCCATCGATTCGTCATTGAAAAATTTCTATTCCAATACATTTGAGTTAGTCAAGACCCTTCATGGAAATCATGCGGCAAATTGTTCAGCAATTTTTCTAAAAGCCGTAAAACAAATGCCGCCAAGTTTTATTCACAAGATGTACGATTACCAGCACTTGCGCTTTCATACGTCAATAGCTCCCGCAGCAATGAAATATGCAGGTGCCATACGTCCTTTCTCAGGAGTGTACAAGCACCGATGCGATGCTCATGCACGCGCACAAGCTTTGCTTTAATCGATCTATGGATAGATCGCGTTCACCATCACTTCGCCCTGCTTCATTGGATCCCGGAGAAAGTTTTGATAGCAGAAAGGAGCAGTTCATGCGTTGGAGCCGAGCCAGTGAAGCTTTCAACGCTTCGATCTAAACAACCACACGTTAATTTTCCGTTCATCAAAGTTTCGATCAACGAAAATTCCGCACATTCCGTGATTTATCGGAAGAAATAAAAAATATCGCTAGATTTTCATATTTCGATAGAAGGAATCCCATGAAATTGGACGAACAGATGGGACGTTATAAAATAATCGTCTCGAAACTCCATAGTGACGCGGATTTCGTAAAGACTTTGGCGTTTAGTCGCGCGATTATAAACGATTTAGATGTAACGATGTTTCGCGAATAAATCAACCACGTTTGTTTCTCTCTTTTCAGACGAAACAGATATACCGATCGAAGAAACTTTTACGGCTCTCCGTTTGTCCCAACACCGCCGTTATGTTCTCCGTCTAAGCTCGGCAAGACGATGATCAGGAGGTGTAAAAATATGGAGAAATATGTGAAAAGAAGTCAAGTGGTGACTTAAGACGGTGTCGATGGAAGCTTTGTTCAAGAGGACTATAAACTATCCATTGGAACATGACACACTGGTGGCGGCAATGTTGTCAGGACGGCCCAGATAACCTATAAGGCTAGGAGTATCTAAGAAAACTCCTGATATTTTATTAAAGCGAATGGTGGAATTTATACCGATATATAGAGGCTTTTTCGAACGTTTTCCAAAATTGATGCGATTGATTAATGCATTGTGTAGGTTTGCTCCTTTTTTCTCTAAGAATGTTCTTCGCATGCAAGAAAATTTCAAAGATTTTTGCGCAATGCACTCTGAATAAAACTTTTGCCTCATTCGACTCGGTAAATCGAAACATTAGACGATAAAAGAATTATTGAAATATAATCAACAAGGGATGTGGAATATGTTGCAATTAATGGAAATTCTAAAAGAAATCGTGAGGAGAATCAATATTTGGCGAAAAGTTTAGGTAATGCTCGGAATCATACTGCAAATTTTATTGTCGAAAGTCAGAGCCGAGTGAGGGATGAGTCGGAGTCTTGAAAAAATTGTGGAAGTTATTATCGGAAAATACAATACGATACTGATGTAACCCCCGCCAGTGGTAAGAGGGTTGGGTAAAAAACTCGTTGGCTCGGTATGGAATGTACTATATACTTAATATATGTACACGTATAAACATGCATTGCAGATAGCAAAGGAGGCAGAAGAGTGTGAGTTTGTGCAAAAGAGAGCTCGTGTATTCCAGGAGGAAAAGCAGAGCCAACAGAAGCGCGCATGAAACGGAGCGCACGTGTAACAAACGCCTCGCAAATCCTCGCTGTCAATTTAATCTCGCCACGAATCCTCCAGCGAAATGTTAATAAGGGCCCACTCTATTCGTTTCCTCCTCGGCGACTGCTCTCTCTCTCTCGTTCTTCCTTCTTCCTTCCCCTTGCTCGTGCGTTCTCACCACTTTTGCAAAGAGAGGGAGAGAGAGGGATGGCGAGAGCGGACGTTTTCTCGCGCTTCTCAACGGATATGCGCCAATATTTTATTTTCGCGCGAGTCCCCCAGCAGCAAGTACCGGCAACGTTCGCGCATGGAAATTGTGTGCAAACCGCGTTTGCCAGAGCAAAAACTATTTCTTCTTTTCTCTTTTCTCTGTGGATCGCGCGGCGTGTACGCGATTATTCTTCTTCTTCTGGACAACGTGAAGAAGAGAGAAGTGGGTATATACGAGCGCGAGAGCAATTTATCGGGACGGTCTCGGCAAGTGTCGTACTCTCGCACTCCCGAGATATCAGACTGTTTTTTTTTCTCTTCATGTTTTTTCTTCTCTCGGTCCGATCGAAAGAGATCGAGAACGCGCCGCGGTCTCTATGTATGAAAATGCTAATGCATGTGGTGTTAAGTACTGATACTACAAATCTACCGAAACACGGCTCGTGTCGTATACATGCGGCTCTCGCGATTGTGCAATCCCGCATAACTCACCTTGAAGAGTAAAAAAAAAAGAAAAAAGAAAAAATAACCAGAACAAAAAAGACGGCCGAGGATGTGACGGAGACTCAATGAAGACTTTGCACATCGCCAACACCACACGGCCGCTGCTTCTGCTGGTGCCAATCGAGCGCGTCAATATAATCTCATTAAAGATCACTCGACGAACTAATGATGTGTTGTGCGCCGTTGCCTTACTCAGAATATTTCGATCTACGTACAACATCGATGTGTATGTGCGCGTGAGAGAGCCGAGGAAAGGCACGCCTCCTTACTTTGGAATTGAACAACACGATCGAAAAACGAAGCAAGCCTGGCTCTTTGCGTTAAAAATACATGACCCGTACGTGTCTTTTGGTGTATTGCTTTTTAGCATATATGCCCTACTAACAAACGAAAAAAGCTTCAGGACAACGAGTTAGCCCACTCAGTCAGCCAAGATACGCCTTTTTGCTTGGTGGTCGTCTCTTTGTCCGGGAATGTTCCAAGCGAAATCGAAGAGGTTCGATTGTCCCTTAATCGTGCTATCTCCCTCTCTGTCTCTCTCTCTCTCTCTCTCTCTCTCTCTATCTCCTTGTTATTCTCCCTCTCGGTCATGCTTTGCCTCCTTTCTTCTTTTACATAATACACATTACATGAAAACAGTGCTTGATCCGTGCGTGGTGGTCATTAGTCGGTGTCAGGCGAACCTATTGTGCGCTGATCACTCAGCGATCGATCCGAGCCGCAAATCGAGATATCGTCCGCACCTCTGCTTCGATCTCCCGTGGATAAGCTCTGCCTGCTATTTACTCTTACGTCGCTATTCATTTCGTACTCGACCTTATCGCGGGTCCAGTTTTTCAAAGGCACAAAAAAAACAATTTTTTCTCATGGCAGAAAGAAAATATTATATTATGTCACTGTGGAAAATTATTCGGAATATTTACGTTGGTCACTGGAGCCGAATGATTCGGAGGATGATGCGAAAAAATGACAGTTTATTGGGATTTTATGAAGGTTTTCATCGTTTTCTCATAAAAAATTGCCACGTTCCTGCCTTTTATGATTGAATTTTTGCGTGTACCCGTCCGCCTGTCCGCGGGATGATAAAAAAACGTCGGATCGGACGGCCGCGTAGCGAAAGGGACGGAAAGGATGGGAAAGGAAAGTATTGCATCGGGAATGACGCTTTGATGTCGCCTCGAATTCATTATATCCGTCCAAAATACGTCAAAAGTGCAGCTCGCAAGATGTAGAGAATAGTTACTAAATTATACGTACATACCCGAATGTATATATATATTCGTAAGGCTTTCTCATCGCGCATGAATTTATTATACGATGATTTTCTGTGTGAGTTTTCGCCTGTACGAGCTCTCGGCAATTGCTCACGACGGCCTACTACTGTTAAGATCTATTCCGAGAGCTATTTCGCTCGCGTTTTCGCTCGTGTGCATTGCTCATGAGATGCCTCGTGTCCGATCTCCACCAAAAGTTCAGCCGGCTTATTAACGCACTTTTGGTCCCTGATACAAACGGCGAAACCTCGTTCCATTTATCGTCCTGACCATTTTCACATTTCAATATATCATTTCGTCACTAGCCGGTACAAAGATCTTGGATAAGTTAATCGCTCCAAGGGCCTTAAGGGATTGTTCATCTTTCTTGAAGAATAAATATTTGTTTCGTCCACATATGATCTTTTTTTTTCTTATTCATTTTTATGAGGAAGTGCGTCCTCCTGTCAAACGGAATAAAAAAAAAACATCAAATTTTGATCTCGGTGCCTGAGATACTTGGTTACTCTGAGAATATCGCTGAAGAACGTTTTAAAATGAATTTGTGTGAGTGCGTACGTGTGTCCAAAAGATATAAATCTTTATAGGCTCCGCAGTTATGCAAGTTGAATTGTGTTATCCAAGTAGAGCGAAATCTACTTATTCTTTTACACTTCGGAGAAATGTTGCGGTGATTTCTATTTTGGAAAACTCTGCTGCTTCCTCAAAATTCTCTGTGGACCAAATTACTTTCGTATTACTTTTGACCGAGCTTTTCAAGGCAAACTTGAATCATTGCGGTCGCTAGTTAAATTTTGTTCAATTCTCTCTCAACGAGAGGAACGAGAAACAAAAATATAACAATAAGGAATCAAAAAGTTTTTTATACTTTTCCTCCGTCCGGTCGAAAACGAATGATCTGTTCCGATGAAATTGAGCAAATACGATCGTTAAAAGATTTCTGGTATTCGTGTGCGAGACTTTGTTCAAACTTGGCAGTTTCTTTTCGAATAAATGACAAAAAAAATAATCGAAAATAATTGACTTAAAAATATCGGTTGGGGCAAAAAATAGCTGTTCAAAATACAATGCTCGTACTAATTTCTAGTGAAAAAGCATGCACAGGAATCATCGTGGGTCTGAATAATGTTGCATGGGTGATAAAAATATTTCCAAAAAACGACCGTAGGGGTCCACGTAAATTATTTATGAACAAAAATTCACCTCCTGATTTATAGAAAAACAATTGGACGAAAAAAAAAAAAAAAAATTGTTGGGGCTCTTCCGAATAGGTCTCCATGAAGCGTATTGAAAAATGGTGGTTGTTGATGTTGCAAGGGCTTAAAAGATTGATCGTCCTGTAAAGGTTCGATTGTAAAACTGAAATTGATTGGAGTTATGCGGTAAATAACACGAGTTATCGTTATCGAGGCTGGCTCGTTACAAACATGCCGAGTCTCTCGGGAACTAATTTATTTCTGACGTATCTCACGGGAGGGTTTCTCACCCGTAGTTATCACGATAAGACACGTAAAAGCGGCGGAAAAAGCGTTATAGCACACGCTTTCAGGATCATTCGTGCCGCGTACAGATAGCCTCATGCGTGTGCGTGCCCTAGGCATTGAAGCTATTGGCTATTCGCCAACTAGCGTACAGACGTCTTGCATTTGAGCTACCGATATACTAACGAGTACGCCGTTTTAACAATATATCGTGCGAATTCGCAACTTGCCTTTCGATGCATTTTCCATAAAGGAAAATTCGCTTATTCAAGTTTATCATTGATTCTTTACTTTTTCTACTGATGAATGAAATAAATAAAAAAAAAAAAATGATAAAAAAATGAATATATGAATGAAAATTTACGTAAAATAAAATCGTTTTTTATAAATAACTGTTTTCATGGTTTTAAACACCCGGGGACATTTAATGGATTCCCAGATAAAGTTAATGATGACAGAATCCCTCATAACGAATTGAATCTCAACAGTTGTATCAATTGACATCCATGCAGTGATAGTAGCCAAGACTCTATAAGATTGATCGGGAGCAAGATGAATACAAGGTCGAGAAGGGGAAGCAGAAAAAGAAAAAACTCCACAGTAGCGAGTTGGATGAAACGGCAAGAGCACCTGGTTGGAAACCAATTGTCACTTGACCTTTCGCTGTTCGCCTCACGGTATTGCAAATAATACACACTGCGTATACAGATCGTTCCATAACTGGACAAGCTTCCTTCAGAAGACGAGCAGCACCGCGAGCTTCCCAACTTCCCGATTGTCATTGCCTTATCGCAAGGAACGGTTTGTTCATGAATTTCATAAAAGTTTGCAAGTTTTAGTATAAAATGAGAAATTTAATTTTGTCAAAAAACTTTGATGTTCTGTCAAACGCGGCCAACTAAGTATTTTTCTATAATTTTCGAAATTTTGCTGTACATTTGGTTTCGAGACGAGACTTTCTAGAATATTTCTTGTTGCAATAACAAAATTTCGGAAATTATTCAAAAAAAGATCAGTCGACAACAAAATTTCGATCTTTTCCAGCATAGTCTTTGCTTTTCGGTCTTTCAATGAAATGGACCCATTGTTGGAAAGAATAATGTTTTATTTGGACTTGGGTGTATTTATATCCGCGTTAGATATGCGGCTAGAGCGCAGCTGAGCAAGAATCTCACGCTTCCATGATAGTTGCTGGTTGTATGCGGCGTGCGGTTCGCAATACGCGAAGCAGTAACACTCGTTCTTGTCGCTCTCTTTGTCAGACAGTTTGACAAGCCGACAATTACGAAAGCTTTGTTCAGTACCTCTCTATACATCTCAGTGCAGTTCGATCTATCTCTTGTATACGGAGGCAAACTCCGTAGATGTGATGTCATTGAAACAACGACTGCGACGACCACACGACGGTGTAGGATCAATGAAACGCGGCTATTCTTAGATCAGCACACGTGTTAAAGACTCTGGGTAAGAGTGATCCACAGGAACGCAGGTGCGATATTACAGCTCTCGTTGCACTTTAAACCAACGTATACCCTATCAATTCTTTCCTTCCGAACAATGTGTAAAACCGCAAATTAATTGAATTTCATCGAAACTAATGCCACCAGTTCGTTCAAAGCCATTGGGAATATAAGACGAAGACACTCTGGATTCTTTGTCAGTCGAAAGCGAACTTCTTCACCGCCGCCGTTCAGATTTCCTTCGTCGAAATGCTTCGAATGCATTCCAGGCAAAAAAAAGATCGAGTTTTCGACAAAAAAATTAATCTGTTCCTTTTATTCTGAGCTCCCATGTCAGTGATTCAAACTCGAATTCGGTAAAATTATTCTTGGGACTGTAGTTTTTTGCGGACCTTCCAACTGCCATCGTCCGAGCAAATTGCTGAGAAAATTCTTTGGAAAATATTTTTTGACGGAGCGTGCAAAGGAACCAATTGGCTTTGGCGATTTTTCATTGATTCAGAATGACAGATCGAACCTGCTGGTGAATCAATTCCGTTTTACAGTTTATGTTCAACCTTTTTGTCAGTAAAACCTTCGCGGATAAAAATATTTTCAACTATTTGCAAAGATGCGTGGCTGTTGCGATTTTTCGAATTGGATAGACGATTCTCGTAGACCTCACAAATGTTAGAGACATAGTTCGATGTACGAAAACGGAAATGCTGCGCGAAAGAAAGTCATGCGTACGAAAAGTCACGAATACGAGTATATCTCCTGTACATAATAATTCCTCATTGATAATTCCACCGGAAGTAAGGCGCGAATCTGACGTTAACTCTTTGTCTTCTGTCGTCAGCTGTGCCGAGCAAGAGGGAGAGAGCGAGCGAGAGTAAGCGTAATATACGTGTGACAGGGAGAAATCAACAGATTTTTAGACTCGACCGTCACGACCAAGACCTCCTTTTGCCTACGCGCGTTCCTCTCAACTCTGCCCACTGATAAATCTTCAACCTACGGAGAGGTATAGCCTTCTCGCCTTCTCCCACTTTCGCTCGGACTCTTTGCCACGCGGATCTCTATTACGCTATAACGGCTTAACGTTATTCAACGGCTTTCGATGCAAAACATTTTATTGAGTGCCAATTAACTTGGATCGATGATTTATCACGTCAAAAATAATAAATAAATAAATTTAATTGAAAGAGAAATAAAAATGGAACAAAATAAAGTTATGATATGAGGGAATGACAAAGCTCGTTGGCTTACAGTTTCGCTCTTTTCACTCGAATTAGATTTTTTCGAATAGCAAGAAACAAAAAAAACAAAAAAACCAAACGATCGGTATCTTTATCGTGGATTGAGAAAAAAAACGATCGTGAAAGAGAAAGAGCAGTCGACGTGAATTCATTGGATATGAAGAAATTAACGTGGGTGGACTCGTTCAACATGAAACCGATGGCCGAGGCTGACCATGACCATCGTCGTCATCTCGTTGTCCTGGAGATCACATAGAAAATTTTCAGTGTTTTCAAGGACTTCCAGTTGTGACTTTTATCGTGAGTTTGTATAGCGTTGGCACCCACGTACCTCTGTACGCAAACTATATATTTCATTCTCAATATTTCAATCCGTAATGTCTGCCAGGTTCTCAATAATGCGATAATGTTGATTTTTGTAACGAACGCGAGCAGCACGTCGAGGCTTCGCGTTGCCGTTGGTGAATTTACGAAACAGGCTGTACTGTCTTCCGATAATGATCGACCACATTGTTTTTTTCTTCATTTCGTTATTTTGCAGCAAAGTACACGATTTTCGAAAAAAAAAAAAAATTATTTTGAAATAGAAAAAAAGTACAAGGCGTTGCGTAATTTTTGAATGAACAAAAATGATTGATATGAGTTTTTGGTTCGATGTAATAAATGTGAGCAGGGAGAAACATGCAAATCCAGTTAGTCAGATTGGCGAAAGGGCTGATATCGTTTGTGCACGATCCAATGAGCCATTTTTTTTTTTTTTTAGAAATCTTGCATTGCAATGGACTTGCGCGAAGCACGGCGTTATCCATACCAGCGAATAATGCGTATTTATCGCGGCGGCGTTCCTTTTGAAGCGACGTAGGAGCGTGAGCACAATCCACTCTCTCTCTCTCTCTCTCTCTCTCTCGCTCTCTATCTCTTTCCTGTTCTCTTCTCCTCTTGTTATATCTCTCGCTGCTCCCAGCCCCCGCAGATCTTTGCCACCGATTTACATATTACGTATACTCTTGGTATTCATTGTACACACGCACACAGACACACACCTTTGAGGTACAAGCAAACTTGAATCTTTGCACAAAGGAGGAGACAACGAAGCTTACTTATAGCCGTCATGTTAATCCCTTATGGACGCGAAAGTATGAAATTCAAGTACTAAGCTCCTTTTGCTTTCTCTCACCCTCTTTCATAATTCATCATGCCATTTTATTAGACAAATCAGCAGCGATTTCACAATTTTAATTAACCCTGAAGATTATGTTAATTTTTTATTTCTTTACTCATGCCGGAACCGCATCCAACGATTCGGAAGAGTTGCTCTTTTCAAAATTGCTTCCTACTTTCAAAGTTACTGAAAAGAGTGCGCCGGGAAGTTTCCTAATATTTTGTGTTCCTCACGCAACAACGCAAAGTTGATGATTTTATTGTATCGAGCATTTTTCACGCCGCAATTGGTCGTATCTATGGGTTCATGCGGAACAGGCAATGACTCCGGTTTTTTGTTCGGGATTACGCATCACGAGGACAGGTGCGATGAGCGTCATGATTTTTCTCTTCTGAGCACACATTGCGCTTGAATTTTTCGTTCTATTACGTTTTTTTCCTGCTGTAAGAAGAAGAAGCCGCAGTTTTTGAGTGTAAAAGGAACTCGCCGAGTCGACAGAAGTGCCGCGCGGTCCTCCACAGGATCCAACGGCACATGCAAGGAAACTGAATAGAACCGCTCCGCGCGAAATCTCGTTGCGCTAACAATACCGACCGCCCACGTACGAGATATCTTGTTTTATTATTATCCCTCTCTTGTCGGGCGCATGTGTGCGTGCGCTTGCTTCTGCCCCATGCTATCCTGCTCCTGCTGCCGGCAATTGCGCTTCACGGTAGCTATATACCCCGCGAGCTGGCGGCTCCTTTCCATTGCGTTATACTACCGTGCCGACTTCACCATCAGACTCGAAAGATGCCCTCTTCCCGTCTATATGAGAACACTGAACATTGCTTACATTTTCTCGAGTGCAACAAACGAAATAATGCACCGGAGTTATCTCAGCCGAGTGAAATTTAGTTTACGTTACGTTCCTCTACTCCAGAAGCTAAATTACATTCGTTTCTTTATGATTATTGCGCGTACCGAAGAGGTTTTTGATGTTTGCTAAAAAAAAGGGTGAAAGTTAAAGGCGAATCTTCAAAATCTTGATGTCTTCAGAAGTCTCACGAATTCATTACAATTCTGGCGGAAATTTGTGAATGTTATCCATTTTTTTTTTCATTTTTCCATTTTTTTTTATTTTGCGTAAGTGTCTTGGAAGCAAATTCTGCGTATATACCGGATGAGTAATGCCGCACAGAGGCGTATACGATCGACAATGGACTCTTTTCTGGTTCGTTGTTTATTTCGATAAAAGAATTTCATGGGGATACGTGTCATATATAATAAGCTATGGATTTATAGACCTTGTTTGGTCAGAGTCGATATAAGTGGGACTTTGCAACCCTCGGCTTTTGTCCGCTCGATTCCTCGAGCCGGAGATTCGCGCGGGGATCGCTTCGTATCTCAGTCTCCACCCTGAAACACCGGCGGCAGATGCATGCCCACCTCCCGTCGCACAAACCATCTCTCTCTCTCTCTCTCTCTCTTCGTTCACTGTACACGCGATAATAAAGCTCGACAAATTGGCCATTAAATTCCATTTACACGTACAACCTGTATCAAGAACCAAACCATCTCTCCCGCGAACCTGAGCTGGCACCTAAGGCTGCGATGAGACTTGAAGCTCTTCAGGTCAAATTAAATTTCCAACAATGTAATCGCGTTTCTGTCAATATCTGAATCGAAATTTGAATCACCGCGATATTAATTGACGCTTTTAGGATCAAGTCAACAGCCCGAGAAAGAAAAAAGCAAAATAGAAGGAAAACTTAGTTGACGGCTCCCCATAAAAAAATGTGGAATGGAATTGGGTCACGAATCTGTAAGGAAAAGACAAAACTCTACTCCGGCCTGTCACGTTCGTCAACGACCGCGGAAGATCACACGATAGACTTGATGCCAACAGCGTTGTATCCTATTGGAATTTCCGGAGATGGACGAGCCAAGCGGTAGTCACGAAAGGTAACCAAGGAGTATAGAGACATGTATTATCGCAACTGAACTTCCAGGACCTTTCGCAACCCTTTTTTCTACGTTCCAGACTGGACCGAAGGGAGCGCTGCCATCCGGAGACCTTTGCGTCCCCGGGATAGACGTGCCGACTCACTGTACACGTAAGGCAAACGTGATTTCTTCTTCTGTCATCGCAATTGCAGTTTACGCGAGAAAAAATATATATTCACACAAATAACAACGTACATGGATACGCGAAACTCACTGTGCCTCATACATCGAGTTTGCAATGGCGGGGTGTCGAGAAATGCAGGAAACAATTGTTAACTACTCCAGATTATTTTTGTCCCGATCAGCTTCGAGAAATTGAATCCCTGACAAGATTCCGCAATTCATTTTTCGCACAACGTCGAAAAATTTCAAAATTTTCGTAATTTTGACAGCTTATTTGATTTTTAACGAACCTGTCAGCAAAATTTACTATTGGAGCGAAAAGAATTTCCTTTTCACAGAGACTTTCTATAGATATTTTTTGCTGCAATACTGCAAAAAACTTGTGCAAAAAAATATCCATCTTTCTCATGACAATTTTCTACTCGTCGGACTCCGGAATTTCGGCTTCGTTTTCTCATTCGCTGAACTCTTGCCCCCCAGTCCATAATTTTTGGAGTTTTTTTTCCAGTCCCGAGATAATTACGAATCGAGATGGGTGAACGAGTTCGAGGATCGCGGGCGAGGTAGTCGACGAGCTTCACGACGCCATTGTAAAAATACATACATATATACAAATTGCGAAGAAGTGGAAGAAGTGGATATATCTGCTGCATTCAGTATTTAAATTAACCGATCGATCGGTTCGTGTTCAACCTCGCACATTATGCAAATTTCATTCGCGGCAAAATACACGCAAAAGTCTTCTCGAAAAAGCAATTACCGCCGACGCGACAGACATCGGCGCGTAATACTCTCCAGTGGTCCTCGGGCGATCACGTTCCCTCGCAGCCCGGTTAATTGCAATGTTCTTTCTGCCTTAATTTCTCTTTTTTTTTCTCTTTGTCATTTTTATATATTTTTTCTCCACCGTGATATACGGTACTCGATGGAAAGACTTGCATCCATTGAAGAACCCCTACAAATAATCCAATAATTCACGTATTTTCGGCCTTCAATAATTTAACCTCAATGGGAATCAATCTATACATATATACGCCATATAATTGAAATTTCTTTTCAGAGACTTCCCACATCGAGTATAGTATGTTAAAAGTTTGCTTTTACATCTTGTATAATAATTATTTTGATCTTATATTACCGACACGAGTTGGCTCGGGGCAGCCTGCCCGTACATAAGTAAGTAGATAGTAATTATATACTCGCGTTTGAAAAATCCTCTTGTAACTATGCTTCGCAAAACAGGTGCCAATAAACATGTGAATAGGCTACCGAGCAATTGCGCTTCGATGGTAATCTTGTGACTAGAGGAAAGTTTACCTGAACATAGGTTCGTGTGACAAACTAAATGAGGCTCAACTTTATTATCTGCTAATGAAAATACACCGGGCGACTAGCTCTCGATCAATAGTTTTCGTCGATGAATAAATTTCCACGTGAATTTTAGTTGCAGCTGAAAAAGTGTGGGGGTGTCGTGAGTGTTGACTTTTAACTTATTTCTTCATGTCCGTAAATACAAAAGGAAATCGAATTCATTATTTTTCATCATGAGAAAATGTCGGTGAGCATGGCAAGAGTTGGAAGAGTAAATTGTTATTTGGGTCCATCGCTTGATCGGGTGTGAAGCGTGAATTTCATTCGTTATGGGGAAAATGTTTTTTCCATCGTCCGAAGAAATAGACAAAAATTAAAACTAGGATGTTTGTCTATGAAAATTATATGTGAATGGAAAACTAAATGCAAAAGGAAAATTGAAGCGATTTAGAATAATCTAAAAAATAGTGAATGCATAAATTATTCATCGTTAGACAGCAACGACGCAAACTTGAGCAGTATCGTAAATATTTGGATTTAGCAATATTGAGAAAAAAGAAGGCGAGGCTATTCGGACAACTTGCAAGACTCTTGGCGATTTTTTATTCATATATAAATAAAAAAACGCGAGTAATGATGCACGACGAACAGAATAACGATGAGACACGTTATTTATTCTCGAAGCGCCTGTAGTGAAAAAAATCTTGAAGGAAAGGTTCGTGTGGACAGATTTTATTGGGACATCCTGTGTACACGTGATGTCAACATAATGCACAGTGAAAAGAGGAGGAAATCATTACTATTCCATTTCGTTTTTTTTCAACACTGAGGCGCGCGTATTTCTTCAAGCCCGTCCTTCCCGAAAAGAGTCCTACGCACTCTCGCGTGTGTATAGATAAATAAAAGTATGAAAAAGAAAAAAAATGTATTAAGAGTCTTGCACCCACGCCTCGTTGCGGGACAGCAGTGAGCAGGGATCTTAGTGGAACGCGCGCGTGCCAGAATCCTTCGGGCAATGGTTCGTCGTCGGCATAATGAATCTCTAAGAGTTGTCTCCGCGTGGAACCGAAAGCATTATTCATCCGGGTGATTTGTATGTGATGGAAAGGAATGCGCATGTCTACGCCGAATTATACTTTTCCATTTCGTTTTGTTTAGCCGAAAGATGTCGTTGGTGCGGCTGAATGCAGCGAGCCAATTAGCGGGACATCAATACTTTATATTCATTAATTAAGCCTCTGAGACGTAATGAAAATAAATTCAGCAAAAGACATTCGGCAAGTTGGAGAGCGTCCGAGCTAATAATTGCTTCAGTGATTAATGGTTCCCTTTGACCTCCGCCATTTGATATTCTATCAACTCAGCAGTTGACCTTTTTCTCAAGCAACAAACTAATAAGCAACACGGTTGATCAGCGAATGAAAATCATTTTTTTCCAGCATTGGGAACAACCCGCAGATCAATTAGTCAAAGTTTTTGTACAATTGATTTTCCTCTCACTAATTTTTCTAAATTGTCTATCGAGCGACTTTCTACGACGGGCTACTCGTATTTTTCGTATCGATAGTTTGTCATTGAATATTGATATTAAAAAATTTGGCTGATTGCAGGTGCTTCGTGCAACCTGCACGATTTCCGTGACCCGATACACACGTGAATGTCTGAAGAACGCAATTCCGTACGAACGGCGCAGCCTTGATACAGTTCGCCTACACTCAGGCGTCCATGAGTACGTTGAAACGCGTAGAACGGGCTTAAACGTCTATCTTCCGTATAGCCCACACCCACGTTAAGGTGATGGTGATTTTTCCAACATGGCAAGGACACACTGTGCAAAACTCACATCGTAAGCTCGAAACGCGCGATAATGATAGGAATTGAATGGCAAAAACAACAGCAACAACGATAAACAATAATGACGTCATGGTGTTGGGGTAGAAAATGGATTTGCTATGACGTTATCAATGCGGCAATTCTCGACGGTTTTGCGTAACACGTCGACAGGTCATTATACACGTGAGAAATCGCAGCGACACCTACGTTCATATCGATGCATGCAACACCTCTTCAAAACATTTAATTCCATATGTTGCTATATTTATATATTCGAACGTTACAGATTTGCTGCGCGACTTTTCGTTGTACCGGGTAAACAACAGCCTCCGTGTATTTCTTCTTTGGTAAGGAGAATAAAAACCGTACGTAATGAGAATTGAGCGTGGATGAGAATTTTCCATGCGAGGAAATATCGAGTGGATAGCTCATTGGATAGAGACATCGTGTCGCTCGTATCATGCCACTGATAAACACTTCATATACGCCTCTGAATCGCGTTGAAATTCGGACGTTGCTGTAGACGATGCAGCAAGAGGGAAGAAAATTTCGGAGGTAAAAAACGAAGGCGGTTTGAAATCTTAAATCGCAATAGCGATATGGAGGAGCGTGGGCAGAGATCGGAGGAAAACCGGCCACTTGGCGATCGGGCACGCGATGCGTGGGCAACAACAATCCTTCGATAATTAAGATAATAGATAGATTGTTGGCAGTAGCTCGTTGCCTCACGTTCTTTACCGAGATACTGCACGCGCTTTTTTTTTAAACTGCCCGCGGTATTAGCGGTAATTAACGAATAATATAAGAACAATGGAATAGAACATAATAATATTATAACAATCGGTTTAAAATAGCAGAGTAATCCGAGAGTCGCTCCAAGAGCGAGTGTACTTATCAGACAAGATCCGTTGTTAAGGAGTTCGAGTTTTGTTTTTTTTTGTATGAAAAACTCACAATGAAATTTATTATATTCATTCAACAATGGAGATTTGTTTTTTTGTTTGTTTTTCTTTTTTTTCAGAACGATTCGATCGAGTCTTGAAAAAAAAAAATAGAACAACGCTATGATCTTGTTAATTCGCGGGAGATGAGTCAAAACTAGATATCTTTGCCGTCGCGTAGATATTTATATGTCCGAGAACAATATAGGTATGAATGGCCATTATATTGTACGTCGGAAGATCTCTCTCCGTCGAGGCACACACGAGAGCGATTTGCATCGAGCAAATCTCTCGGATCGGTATCCCCTGTGGTCTGCTTGTGCCTCCTGGACCTTTACTTTCCATCGTTTCCCTTCGTTTTTTTTTTCTTGTGTTCTTGTCTCGATTGTACAAACCATAGGATCGCTAAGAGTAAGAGCGAGAGAGAGAGAGAGAGAGAGAGCGAGAGGGACGACGGGACCCAAGAGATAAGCCCAACTGCGGACGACAACGAGTGCGCACAAGTCTTTGCCAACAGCCTTTTTTGCATGCACACAAAATACATGTGCTCTCGTTATCCCTTCCGGCTACAAATATACGTACAGCCGCATTCTACATATATATATATTTGCATGCACAATAAACATGACGTCAGCTCCTCCAGGCTGCATTGCATATACTTGGCTTCGTTAAATGAAATCACGGAAAATGCTTCAAACTGTATCGTATAGATATCTCCCAAACAAGAATTCACGTAGAAATGTCGATCTTCTATTTCGATCAACGCGCTCACCATCGACGTAGATATATTCGTGAACTTCATTTTAATCAATGAATCACGACAAATATCTCGCTCGCGTCAAACTCTTTCGAAAAATTGTCAGTCCCACGGTGCGATCATTTTTATTTTTATTCTTTTTATTACGTGTTTTGATTACATATTATATTTTTGTTAGATATTTTCAATTTTTCTGGGGCAATCCTCACTTTTTGTGTGTATGAAAACTGTTTTTCAAAAGGCTAATTATTTTCCTTTATTCGTCATTACGTAATTATTCGAATACCGCACTTACGAAAAAAAAGTGGTACTCCTTAAGGTCGGATAGC
This sequence comes from Campopleginae sp. 14b, assembly GCA_030522525.1. Lineage (NCBI taxonomy): Eukaryota > Metazoa > Arthropoda > Insecta > Hymenoptera > Ichneumonidae > Campopleginae sp. 14b. The sequence goes on from JAPYYS010000286.1 coordinate 114,566, forward strand.
CCATACATGTGTAAATGTATTTATAAGAGAGCAGAGGGCTATTAGCGAGCAAAATTACGAGTTGATAGAGAGACTCGGCAACGCCCAACACGCAGGCGCTTCGGTAATGGCATATTCATATATCTATATATATATACAGAAAGCCATAACTGAATCCGCGAGGTGCCGAGTCGAAACACAGGGCAACAGCATCACGAAAAGATCCGCGCCTGAGAGAGCTTGGTCGAGTAAACGTGAAGTGAGAGAAAGCGAGAGATGAGAAAAAGAGAGAGAGAGAGTGCAAGGCCTTGTATATATTTATATATTTATACGTGTGTGTATACTGGGGTGGCGAGCATCGTGGGTCACTGGGTCTAATTAGCAATCAACGATTTATCGCACTCAGATCGTAAGGAACAAGAAGTTAAGCAACGACCACAAAGACTCTCTGGCAACAGCTACGCGGCAGACCTTACACTTACCTTGGGCACAATTTCGCCCTGAATCACGACCGAGTGTTTTCCTCCTTCAAATTCAATGAATATTCGCAACACTGAAAAACAAAATTTACCATTTGCCTCAAGAGACAATCGTAGTTGCTCCTTCAACTTGCTTCTCATCTTCGAAAAAACGAAATATTCCAACACTATAAACGTTAAAAAAATATATCCAATGGCCAAACGTTGGAGGATCGAAATTTCATGAAAGAAAAGAAAATCGCAAGATTTTTGAGAAAATCCAGAAAGACGAACCTTTTCCTTGTTTATCAACGACATAAATGCTTTTCCATCATTGACGATTTTTGGTACTTTTTCAATACAACAACAAGTGTTGTCCGGAATACGAGAAGGGCGTATGAGAGAGCTACCAGAGATAGAAAGAGAGACAACGACAAAGATGGTGGAAATAAGCCAAATTATACGAGAGAATTTATTGTGCAACGACGCGTGATTTATAAATACACGTATTGTAAGAAAAAAAGGGAATTACGGACCGGGGAACAGTGTGAAAGTGATGCGGTTGATTGTTAATGAATATCTGCCCGATAACTGTACATACCCATGCAGATTTTTTTTTTTATGACTTGTCAGTAAAATTCTTCGTGCATCACGCTGATTGCTGCCTGAAGACATGAGTTTCTTATCAGAATATCCGTGCGTGTAACTTGGTAATCCATCCTGTCAAATATCTGAACAATATTGACGCTGAATCTCTTATGGCAACAGTCGAAGTAAAAAGAACCTTTCTAAAAACCCTTAACAGCTTTCTGCTTACGATTATTATAAAGAGTCGATTTTGAGTGAACGTATCGATTTTATCCCCCAAGGGATAGGATATACAACTAACGGTTGTGGTATCGTGTTAATGCGAATGTTGATGACGTGTTTTCGTCACACACAATCTACGCACGTGAACGTACACACCAGCGAGGATCAGAAATCTTGAAACCAGGTGTCCCGTTGTATATACGAGGTCAAAGCGATTCCAGTGACATTGGGCAACGCTACCCTTTTCTGGATAGCGCACTCTCATCGGAATCGGATGAATTATTGATGAATTTTTTTCTTTTCTGCTTAAACTCATTTAGTTGGAAAATAGATGAGAAAAACCTAAACGAGGAAAGAGAAGGCCGATAAACAAAGCGGTAAATAGGATCATCGTCGATGCGGAATCGCTTGGAGTTTACCAGGTGGCTGAACCGATTTATCATGGTCGTGCTATTAGCAGGGACAATGACGAGTATAGAACGTTCGAAAACTCGACATTCACCTTCAGCAATAAATAATCGAGCATCCATGATGTTCATTCTGTCCCATATAATCTTCGGTCACCGTCAAACTGTCAAAAACCGTGAGAAACATATTTTATGGAGTTTGCGGACGTTTTGAAAAATTTAACGAAAGCTCTTCGACTTTTAACGAAAGCTACGCCTGTCTGATGATTCCACATTTATTCGTTTAATTATGAAACTGATGCATGATTCTGAGAAAAAATAAAAACACCCATAAATCAGATTGACCCCACGACACCGTTTTTCAAGCTCCTGTAGCAATGCAGCCATTTCTCGTCTGCCCAGTCGCGGAAATTACATTTACCTTACGATCCAGCAATTGGAGGTTCGTTCAATTGTAATCTCAAGGGTAATTGGCAAGTGAAAACAATTGAGTCACATGAGTGACTCGGGACGGAAGAACTATTTCAACCTGTAGGCATGTGTTGTTTCGTCTTCAAGAGCGAAATAATGATTTCAATATTTGGCGGAAATAAAAGCTGAGAGTGAAATCGATTACTCAATTTTTTAAAACTATTTTCCGGGCTAGGCAGATTGTGTCTGTGTTCGACGAGTGGGTGTTTCCTCTCAACTCTCTTTTTTGCCTTTCTATTCTTTCTTCCGACACTTGAGGACGTGTCGAGTTTAGAGTACTACGATGAGGCTCGACATGAGTATTTTCGTGACTAAACAGACACGTACTCTTTTTTTTCAAACTTCCGAGCGTTTATGGCGGGATCAAATGAATTTTTTCTTTCTGTTTTCCTAAATAAGTGATCAACCGACTGTTGAGAATTTTTAAAGACATTAAAAATCTGCAGTTTCGGCCCTTCAAATTTGCTGCAATCGTATTAAGCGTTGTTTACTGTAATATTTCACGCAGAGAGAAATGTCAGCGTTAAAAGATTTTTCTAGTTCTTCAACATATATAAATATTTCTCGAAAACGCATTTACATAGAGACATATATTTCTGTATATAATGTAATTAGCGTGGGTGGTGTTGAATGCTATGCCTCCGGGGTGCTAGGAGAAGCAGAGAGAGAGACAGAGGAGGGAGAGAGAGAGAGAGAGAGGGGGGAGACCAAGACGATTTTGTTCAGCCTCGGTCACGTTATTTCTTTGGCTTCGAGAGTTTTTCTTTTTCTCTTTCGGCGCTATTTTTCGTTCACCTTGTCTATTTGTTTTTTTTTTTTCAACAATTGCCTCGTCATATTTCTTCATCTCGAACGTACGAGGACAGAGGAAAACGAGAAGAATGACAGAAGTGAAGCTTGGTTAAATTTACACAACTTGGTTTGACACGAGATTGCCGGTAGTCTCGAATGCCAACTAGGCCGACTTCCTTCCTCTACCGATCTACAAGCCCCTTCCCTTTTTGTCTTTTTGGACATCCCATGCGTTTGACTGCGACTACTCATGACACTGTCCATCTCCTTCGTACTTTGAATTTCAATCGAAATTCCTGAATGAGGAAAAATATATTACGCAATTCAACGCTATAAACGTTTTTCCCAAATATTATAGAAATATTTTTATCATAATTCTGCACGCTATCTGTGTAAATTTTGAACCGTAATGTCAAGCCATTATGACACGTGGAACAAAAAAAAAGTAAAAAAAAACCTACAAAATCCTTTTAGCGAAGAAAAAAAAAAAGAAAGATTTTCCTTCCGAATTTTTGTACAATCATTGGCGACACAGAGCGATCGAAAAAACTATGATCGGTGCTTTACCGACCTGTCGCCTTCGAGAGATCGATTAGTCGCATATCCTCAAGCGGATGATTCAAAATTTCGCCATTGCGTTGATCGAATTGGCGATTTCTACTCGTCAGAGAAAAAACGGCGGCGTATAATATTTGTGGAATGTATTACGAAGAAATTTTCTTGGTGCCACTATTTATGATGATAAGAGGAAAGAAAAAATAAACGATTACTATCGAGACCGGAAGCAGTACGGATGCCGTTAACCCGTCGATGCAGTAAGGAAGCACTTCCGTGTGCCATTCGATCGAACACACATTTTTATCGATATTCAAGACTCGTACGAGCGTCCTGATGCTCGAGGACGTGAGACCGGTATGGCTCATTCTTTATTTACATTAACCCACGAACATACATACACCAATAAAAATCTATGTATATGTGTAATTTTTTGTTGCCGGCACTTTATATTCGTTCGGTCGATTTTATCGTCTCCTCGTCGACGATAGGAGTACAAAAGTAGTTATTAAACCTCGTAACTCTCG